>JAMPIV010006043.1:0-92500 GCA_024509875.1 Oreohelix idahoensis
TGCATGTAGTCTTACCCGCGTGATGGTAGCATTTGTGTATCGCGCGACGCGTGTTGCATGCGTTCCTGATTTTCAGCCCTCCTTTCTCTCTTTATCCTTTAGTCCATCTGTTCGTTCGTTTTGGTAACGCAGTGTAGAAAAAGACATGAATGGAATTTAAAATTTAGGTCAACTTGCATATTTCAAGGTTTTTCTTAGAAAGGCAGCACATTTTATTGTGTGTTTGGGAAACGCGTGTATGTTGCAGAAGGCCTATATTTAACGTGGAAACGTTACAATTTGCAGACGTAGCAGAAAACAAGGGGGATTTCGAGTACATTCTGTGTGACAGCACTGTTATTTACCATTGCTCTTTTCTTTATTAATTTTATTTGTTAGGCTTCATATTTACCTAATAATTTATATATGTGGATTAGAATATTCCACGACAGTTCTGACTTTTTAAGTCTTGTTAACACGTCTCTTCTCATAAAATTGACTTCAGGGACGGAGTTTGTTGTTAGAGAATTAAAATTTCGAAAAAAAAATTTATTTTTTATTTTTTTCCCTTTTAAATTGGTTTAATTTAAATCTTTCTCTACTGATAGTAATAGCAGATTTTTTTCTAGTGTAACTTACCAATTAATTGGCATAGTTGCTTGCGTTAAAAGTCTTAAGTGACAATAATAGCGGCGATAAGTTAACACACGAGGTCATTAAGTAAATTGTTTTTACTTTCGGGTTTTTCTCGTAGCGGCTTTGTTTTTTTTCCCTTCTTGTTCTTTCTTAATACTCTCTAATAGTAGAAGCATCCAGTTCTTCAATCATGGCAGAGAGAATTAGGATAAGATCCATTCTCAGACAGGAAGCGAAAGACTCAGGATTAGACACAGAAGCCGCGAATCTGTTTATCACCCAGGAACTGCAAATATATGACGCGGAGCAGCAAAGAGCAGAAGCAGAGAGGAAAGAAGAGAAACAAAGGGCAGAAGCTGAGAGGAAGGAAGAAAAAGAGAGAGAAGAGAGGGCAGAAGCTAGGAAGAAAGAAGCGGACGATCGTCAATTGGAGCAGAAGAAAATTGAGGCCGAGCTGGAAGCTCGCAGGGAAAGAAAGAAGGAAAGACAAGGTGAGGAGAGAGACAGGGAAAGACAGCATGAACTGGCGCTTAAGGCTTTAGAGAGTCGGGGCGCCTCTACTTCGAATAACGGAGAGCCGTCTTCGCCCCAGTCAATGGATCTCTCCAGCACTCAGACTGCCCAATTAACGGCGATGTCTTTTGCTTTAGAATCTTTTCCTAGCCCTAATGAAAAAATTGACAGCTACCTAGAAAAATTCGAAAGGCTCGCGAATCTGTATGGGTTAGAGAGTTTCCGATGGGCACTTAAGCTCTCAACGTCACTAAAAGCTAATGCTTATGACGTATACACAAAGCTGGGATCGAACCAACATGATTACGACATGCTGAAAAAGGCCTTGCTAGAACGGTTTGAGATGACCGCCCGAAAATTCCTGCAAATGTTCAGTGTCACGTAGGTCTTTATGTCATTAAATTACCTACATCTTCTTCCTATTCTCTCACCCTAATCCTTTCATTTATATTCTTTCCATACTTGTTTTTCCTGTATTTTTTCGCATCACTCAATTGCGAAAAATATTTTCTTCAGTATTTTTAAACTTTACCTGTTTCTTTCTCAACACTGAAAATCGCGCTAGGACGATATTACGTAGATGTCAGGGCTGCAGGGCGTCAGAAGGCGTGATAAGTCGGTTCGCTGAACATAGGACGTAGACAATCGTCTACATTCTCACCGAGCGCGCGAGCTTCTTCTCGGCATAAGTCCCGGTGAGGTGTGATACTTTACATCTGCACCGGTCAGTATTCAGACATTTGTCTGAAAAATCCCAAACTGACACGGCGCTCACTGTGCGCCATGGTCAGCTGTAGTGTGAAAACTGCCCTGCATTGGAGACAGGTTGTCTGAGATTTGAAACTGACACGCGTACATCTTGGTCAGTGGTGGCAGTTACGACTTGTTAGGTGTTAAACGTATCGTTTAAGCCGGAAAAGGGAGAGCATTTCGTTCTACGAAATAATAGTTCATCCTTCGTCTGGTTTAAAATATTAAACCTAGTTTGAAACTTTATTTTCATTCTTCTCAATAAATCGCAGTAGACAGGTGGTTCGCGAAGAGTAGAGCTGTATAAGCGAAGTTTCTTAGTTTGTTGCGACAATTTGTCGAACTTCTAGACTTCCATAAATATGAGCGTAAAAATTCTTAATTGTGCGATATCCGGTAGTGCTGTGTTTTGAGGTAAATATTATATAGTAGTTCTCTAGAATTTTGTGAAGTGATTAAGTGTTAAATCGCCTATTTCATTCTAAACTAGTTCTTTTGAACAGAGTGCTTAATCTATATAGTCTGTATTATTTTCTAGTGACGCGTTTCAGTGGAAAACAGAAATTATATTTCTTGCTTAAATTCAGTCGGCTAATAAAGAAATTTAATTCAACTTCTAAATAATCAGACGAGAGAATATATTTTAAAAACTAAACTTATAACGCTAGATACATCATTGAGTGTTGACGAAATACGTATGTATTTTCTAATTCATGATGTTTGATTTATTTAATATAACTTATTTTACGGGAAGTTTTAAATATAAGTCAAGCTGTAGGCTTGCTATTAAAATGTAAGTTATATTGAGTACATATATGTAAATTATTTGATATGTGTTCTTTCTTTTATATAGTGAAACGGTGGTACCCAACTTTACCAGCGTTCTAGTACATGAACATTATTGGGGAAGAAACAAATCACTTTCATTACCTGAACTGTAACAGTTAAATGAAGTAAGAGGCCTTCGCGCCAGAATTAATTCTTCCAGAATAACTCTTCAGTACAATTCAGCCCGTTGTGGCAAGCAAAGATCAGAAACATTCCGACAGAGTTTTGACTAGTACTGTGGTGACCAAATATAGTAACTTCCTGAAAGTAGACACCGATCTGACATTCCTTAAATTCTAGAAACCAAAGCTAATGACATTGTGCTCTGCTAACTTTCGTGCCTGGACAATATTTTATGTGACTTAATCAGACATTCGAAAAAATTAGAACACCCAAGGAATCGTTCCCTGAGAGTTTAGTACGTCTTTTGGAACTGGGGATTTCTTGGTCAAGGACTGCATTTTCGGGTCTGTGTGAAGGTCCTAGAATTGAGTATGTTCCCAGAGGCAGCGAGCAAAGTTGTGAGTATAACTGTGTACCCATAGCCATGGCTGAATGAATGAGTGTACGCAGATCAGAGTGTTAATTTACAGTTATAGATTGTCACCCATTTACTGTCTTAATTCTTTTTGTTTAACCTGCAGAATTTGTTACTATTCGCCCCAGTCAATGGATCTCTCCAGCACTCAGACTGCCCAATTAACGGCGATGTCTTTTGCTTTAGAATCTTTTCCTAGCCCTAATGAAAAAATTGACAGCTACCTAGAAAAATTCGAAAGGCTCGCGAATCTGTATGGGTTAGAGAGTTTCCGCTCGGCACTTAAGCTCTCAACGTCACTAAAAGCTAATGCTTATGACGTATACACAAAGCTGGGATCGAACCAACATGATTACGACATGCTGAAAAAGGCCTTGCTAGAACGGTTTGAGATGACCGCCCGAAAATTCCTGCAAATGTTCAGGAACAGCCAAAAAGAGAGCACGGAAACATTTTCACAGTTCTCTTCACGTCTCACGGGCTATTTGACAAAATGCATCGAATTATCGGACCTACCTCTTACATATGAGGGACTCCTTGAACTTGTTCTTGTGGAGCAGATAAAGTCTACTTTGTCAAACGAAACCCGTAGATTTTTGGCGGAACAGGGCGCAGTCAGACTGGAGGACATCCTCAATAAGGCCGAACGCTATACCAATGCAATGGCCGAACTTCCCAGCACTAAACGTAAACCCACAGATGAGCCATCTCGAAAACAAAATCTAGAGCAGTCATCCTATTCTTCTAATTCCTCTCAGAATTATAACCAACGAGAAAATAATACCCAGGGACCTCCCCAGGAAAAATCGAAATTCTACAAAACCCGATTACCCCCCCCCCCCCCAACCACAATTCTGATCAACCCACCAGGCCTACGTGGCAGCGCGGCCACCAAGGTCAAGGAAAAGGAAAGACCCCTACACCAGGAACGTATGATCAGGGCAAACAAACCGGTCCAAACCGCGTTGGATGTTTGCATACAGCCTCGAAAGGTAGAGTCAATGTCAGTGATACTCAACCTGAGGGGGACCGACCCTCAACTCGAGGAACTGTAATTTTGAATGGTACCTCAACTACTTGTCTCTTTGACACTGGATTAAGTTTTAGTTGTATTGTTGCTAGACACCTAGTCAAACCAGGTCAGGAGACAGAGGAAACCGTCAAACTTATTGGAGTTTTTAAGAGTGATGCGCCCAGGACGCTGCCTATCGCACTGGTAGAAATACACTCTGACTTTGTCAGAGGTGTTATTAAAGCGGCCATGATGGATGATCCGATCTACCCAGTTATCCTGGGATGTAGATATGTGTTTATTGGGAGACCAAAGGAGCCGATTGTGGCAGCGTTAACCACAAGAGGGCAAGCCAAGAAGGAGAAGGAGCCTGCGCCAAATTTGTTGCCGAATGAACTGAAGGAGGCGCAACAAAAGGACCCTACTCTGGAGCCCTGCTTTAGAAAACTGCCCATGGCTAAGGACCCCAGACACAACGGAGACATCTTTTCTAAAGATGGCGTATTGTATCGTAGAACGGGTAACCCGGACACGGGGAATAACCAGCTCCTAGTACCGACACAGTACAGAAGCCAGATCTTAGAAATGGGGCACTCTCTTCCCTTTAGCGGACATATGGGACAAAACGCCACTATTCAGCGAATAAAAAACCACTATTGGTGGCCAGGAATGAACTCTGACATTATCAGGTACGTGAAATCCTGCGCCCAGTGCCAACGGGTAGCACCCAAGCACTTGACACCCCCAGTACCCATGGGGCAAATGCCAATAGTGGGTACTCCATTTGAACGGGTTGCTGTCGACATCATTGGACCCCTAGAAAGGACCAAAAGAAAGCACAGGATCATCCTGACTTTAGTCGACACTTGCACAATGTGGGCCGAAGCTGTACCGCTAACATGCATAGATTCCAAGCATGTCGCAGAAGCCCTCGTGCAAATCTTTACACGGTTGGGATTCCCTCAACAAGTTTTGACGGACAATGGATCCCAATTCCGTAGCCTGTTAATGGAAGAGATCTTTAAGATCTTGAGGGCCAAACATATCCACACAAGTCCCTACCATCCGGCCGGAAATGGGCTCGTGGAACGTTTTAATGGCAGCCTCACCACCATGTTACGTAAGCTGGGTCAGGAGAAACCGGAAGACTGGGACCTGTTGCGTGATAAATTCTCGCAACATCGTTTTGTTTCAATGTCTGTTTTATAACGCAAGGGCAACAACTGCTTGGAATTTATAGTCACTTTTCTCGGTAAGCATTTGTCTTCTCGCGTTGGTATCGAATGCAGTTAAGTTTGAGCTGTGGTCATTTTTGCGCTGGACTGCGCATGACTTGTCTTGTTGTTTGGTCGATCGGTTTCCGCCCACGACTAGTGGAGTGAGCGATTTGGAATGGCGAAAGAGATGCCTCGTTGAAGAGGGGATCTCCGCTATTTTTTTGTTCTGTCAGGAATGTGAGAGTCCTCTTATGGATATTTCGTTTATTCGGGATAATACCTCTAGTGTATTTGCACATGCCGGGAGGCGTGATATTTCTGTATTTCTTGAAAGCAAGGTAAATTGACTTTTTCATTAACTCTATCGATTTTGGGTCGTGAGCGATTCGATTCATAGCCTGTCTTCGAAAGTCGTCGTCACGAGACGTTTTTTCCCAGCTCACATGTCGCTGCATTGTACTGCATCGGTTGATGCATGTACCAAGGACCATTACTTGCTACTTTGTTAAATGAATTAGGTTTGGAAAACCTTTATTATCTAGAGGATATTTTTGTGGACATTATTTATACTTCGGCAGACGTGTCTGTCTTGCTGAAGTCAAACTAAGGAGAGTGAACTGATCTCATACATCTGGTTATCTCCTGGCTGTTATAGAAAAGGATGGAGTTTTCCACCTGACTACATTTACAGCACTATGAAATATAACATGCATCTGACTCATCATTGTAATGCTGTCTACCGTCTATTGCTGTATTGAATGTTGCTGTGATAATGACTGTTTGATGTGCCTACACATTTGCGTAACCATTTTGGCACTGTGGCGTCCACAATAAATAATGAAGAAAAACGTCAACGGCTGTTTCAAGACTCATTGACTTTATACGTCGTGAGTTTACTGACGTCCTATGTGGATTGCCCTGTTATTTTTGTATGAACATTGTTTTGACTGAACACATCTACACACTACACAAAACCAGACATGCGGATACCATCCATCATCATATGGCATCACGCATAATTTGGTGGCCAATGTGGGGAAACTGAGGGAGCCTGTAATCATGGTGTTGATAATAAAAACTTTGACGCTGTCACTGGTTCTGCTTTTGACTTTGAGAGAGCAAACAAATGCCCCCAATGCAGTACTTTATTCGAACCGGGTACCATAACTACTTTGAGTTGTGGTCACCCACTTCCCGCTCTTCCTGCTGCTGTTGCGCATGACGGGAGGGGTTCTTTAATCCTACATAAGGGTCTTGTTAATGATACTCCGGTCTCACTACTTTTCGATTCCGGATGCACCACTATTGGTGTTAGACAATCGCTTGTAGATCCATCTTGTGCTACAGGAAGGGTTATTAAATGTGACACATTTGGCGGCACTCTAGAAAAATATCCTACTGCTGTAATTCGCATTGCCACTCCTTTCTTTACTGGAGATGTGCATGCTTGTCTCTTACCTAATCCTATTGCGGACCTTATTATTGGTCGTATTCACGGAGTTAGGGAGTGTACCCCACAGCAGATTGCTGCTTGGGAAGATAATAACATGCAAGCTACAAATGCAGTGGTTACAAGAGCACAAGCTCTACAAACACCCGAAACTTCACTGAATAGTGATAATGAAGTTGATAGCCAAGATAGTCACTTAGTAATTACTCGTGACTCTTTCATAAAATTGCAAGAAGAAGATCCTTCTTTAAAAAAATTCTTCGTTCTTGCGAAGAAAGGTGATCCGAATCAGGATACAAATAGAAAATCTTGGATTGCAATGAGAAACGGCGTACTTGTACGTATGGTACAAGATTCGACTACGTCGGCACATTCGCAAATTCTTGTTCCCAAGAGCATGAGAGTCCAAATATTACAACATGCTCATGACTCGCAATGTGCTGGACATATGGGTTTTTCCCGTACGAAGTCGAGAGTCCTTGCGGCTTTCTTTTGGCCTTTTGTCAATAAGGACATTCGTATTTACTGCCGATCATGCAAGGTATGTCAGGAGGTCAAATCTAGAGGACCACGACATGCTGCGCCTATCCAGGCTGCTGACATTCCTATTCGGCCGTTTCAGAAAATGGCCATAGATATTATTGGCCCTTTTAAGGTCAAGTCGGCCAGAGGACATCAGTTTATCCTTACATGTGTCGATATGTGCACACGTTGGCCAGAGGCTATTCCTCTTAAGAGCATATCTACTACAGATATCGCAGATGCTCTTTGGTTGATATTTTCTCGCTTGGGGTTCCCCAGAGAAATATTGTCAGACCATGGCACTCAACTCATATCTGACACTATGTCACAGGTAATGTCTACCTTACATATTGAACGATCTCTCAGTAGTATCTACCATCCTATGTCTAATGGGTTAGTTGAGCGTCTGAATAGAACGCTCAAGACTTTGCTTGGTAAGATAACTGAAGATCATCCTCAAGATTGGGACAGGGTTTTACCCGCGGCTCTCTTTGCCTATAGAGAAGTCCCTAATGAACACACAGGATTTTCTCCCTTCGAACTTGTCTTTGGCGCGCGTCCACGCGGCCCTATGTCTTTATTACACGATCTCATCACTGCCGATGATATTAGCGATGAAACTCAATCCTCATATGAGTATGTCATTGCTCTTAGACAAAAGATCATTGAGGCATGTAAGCTAGCAACTGCTTCATCAGAAATTGCTAAAGAGAAGGCAAGACAGTTTGCTAACAAGAATAGATGTCTACGACAACTTTGTCCAGGTGACAAAGCATTCGTCCTACTCCCCAGTAGGGAAAATAGACTTCTTATTGCATGGAAAGGTCCGTATGCAATAGTCTCTCGGATTTCCGATGTTGACTATGTGGTCGATATTGATGGAAAGCATAAAACTTTCCACATAAACATGCTTTCGGAATTTCACGAACGTCCGGACTATTTGCTGCCTATTTTCCAGGCAACGGATGATGCTCCTGCACCTCACGGTCATTATTCATCCCTGTCTGTCATTCAGGATGAGGAAGCTACCTTCTCTGATGTCAACCTTCCCCTTCCAGTGGTTCCATTACATTCCACGGAATCTTGGAAAAACGTTTCTGTTTCTCCTAATCTTTCTGGTGACGAACATCGACAAGTCTTGTCGATGTTACAAACATTTCAGGATGTTCTCACTGACATTCCTGGACACACAGATGTCATAGAACATGACATAATTCTTACCGACAATAATCCAATTAGGGTTAGGCCTTATCCTATTCCTATACACTTTCAGTCGCAAGTGGAAAAGGAATTGGATGAAATGATTCAATTAAATATAATTGAACCATCGACTTCACCATATTCTTCTTCCATGGTTATTGTCCGGAAGAAGGATAAGAACATACGAATTTGCGTTGATTATCGCAAATTGAATCAGGTCACAAAGTTCGACGCTGAACCGATGCCTTTGTTAGAAGATCTACTGATTAGACTTTCTAATTCTAGATTCTTCACTAAACTTGACTTGTCTAAAGGTTATTGGCAAGTGCCTTTAGCAGAGCATGCCAAACCTCTTACTGCTTTTTCTACACCTAGGGGTCTATTTCAATGGAATGTTATGCCTTTTGGTCTCATGAACGCCCTGCCACTTTCGTTCGCATGATGCGTCGAATTCTGTCACATCGTTCGGATGTCATCGCATACTTAGATGACATCTGTCTCTTCAGTGATACCTGGGAAGATCACTATTTAGGGTTATATGACTTACTGTCCACTCTACGTGAGAATAATTTGACAGCAAAACCTTCTAAAGCTTTTGTTGGTTTTGGTGAAATCTCTTTCCTGGGTCATCGTGTTGGTCATGGTCTCTTGAAGACAGAAGACCACAATACTTCCAAAATACTGAACATCTCTGTTCCTAAAACGAAGAAACAAGTTAGGAGTCTCTTAGGTTTAATTCAATTTTATGGGAGATTTATTCCAAATTTATCTTCGATCATGGCACCTCTCTCAACATTGTTGAAGAAAGGTTCGCCTAATCTGGTCCGTTGGTCTGAAGAATGCCAATCTTCACTAGACCAAATCAAGAATATATTTTCTTCTCCTCCCATCTTAAGATTACCTACTCTTGATAGGACTTTTGTTCTTCGGAGTGATGCTTCATCCACTGGGATTGGAGCAGCACTGATGCAAGAATATGCAAATACTCTGCATCCTGTTATGTACATTTCTAGAAAACTAAATGCGGCAGAGAGGAACTACTCGGTTTTAGACCGTGAGTTGTTAGCGATGGTTTGGTCAATTCTAAAACTACAAAGATTCCTCCTGGGCGCACATTTCATTCTAGAGACTGATCAGAAAGCTCTTACAGCTATTCAGACTAAGAATTTGAAGAGTTCGAGATCCACTCGATATGCTATAGCTCTTCAACCTTTTCACTTCACGGTACGAGCTATCCGTGGTGCGGATAATGTGATGGCTGACATTTTGTCTAGATGCCCACATGACTCCAACTAATACTTCTGTCCTATATTTCTATATATTACAGAGTCATAACACACCTATATTTCTACAATAGATTAGCACATCTGTACTTACTTTATATGTACACACTATCGTGCTTTGTTGTCATCTTCTTCTGTTCGTTTTTTTAAGATGATAGAGGAGGACTGAGTAGTTAATATAAGGGCCGTTAGTTTACTAAACAGCCACAATTATTAATAATGTATTGTACCTTATGAAGCATATTAGTTATTAATTAGCATTATATTGCTTGTACTTTCTCAGAATGTCATTGTTGAGCTGAGGACTTACCTTACGAGTTCTAGATTGTGTACTTACCCTCGGAATACCAGAGCATATATCCTGGATCGTCATGTAGTTTAACTTTACTATGTACTTATGTCATTACATGTCAAAGAATGTACTATTTAAATTTTCCTATCAGATTTGTACATCCATTTTTAAAGACAATATTAGAGTATGCTGTTTAATGATGATTATAGTAACTTGCATACGTATATTGTGTTTACATGCTAACGTGATGTGTGTTGGTGACACCTCCCCGATGTGAATATTTTTTGAGACATATTTATTTTTCTGTTGAGGTATATCCTCACCAGACACTCTATAATTAGCCTATTGTTTGGCAATTTAATTAATTATCAGCGCATAATTCGTGCGTTTTGAGCCGCTTATCGCTTGCTCTTTGATATTGAAAAAAAAATATGTTCCATATTTTTTTTTTAATCGGGAGGAGGTGGTGATATGTTGCGTGATAAATTCTCGCAACATCGTTTTGTTTCAATGTCTGTTTTATAACGCAAGGGCAACAACTGCTTGGAATTTATAGTCACTTTTCTCGGTAAGCATTTGTCTTCTCGCGTTGGTATCGAATGCAGTTAAGTTTGAGCTGTGGTCATTTTTGCGCTGGACTGCGCATGACTTGTCTTGTTGTTTGGTCGATCGGTTTCCGCCCACGACTAGTGGAGTGAGCGATTTGGAATGGCGAAAGAGATGCCTCGTTGAAGAGGGGATCTCCGCTACTTTTTTGTTCTGTCAGGAATGTGAGAGTCCTCTTATGGATATTTCGTTTATTCGGGATAATACCTCTAGTGTATTTGCACATGCCGGGAGGCGTGATATTTCTGTATTTCTTGAAAGCAAGGTAAATTGACTTTTTCATTAACTCTATCGATTTTGGGTCGTGAGCGATTCGATTCATAGCCTGTCTTCGAAAGTCGTCGTCACGAGACGTTTTTTCCCAGCTCACATGTCGCTGCATTGTACTGCATCGGTTGATGCATGTACCAAGGACCATTACTTGCTACTTTGTTAAATGAATTAGGTTTGGAAAACCTTTATTATCTAGAGGATATTTTTGTGGACATTATTTATACTTCGGCAGACGTGTCTGTCTTGCTGAAGTCAAACTAAGGAGAGTGAACTGATCTCATACATCTGGTTATCTCCTGGCTGTTATAGAAAAGGATGGAGTTTTCCACCTGACTACATTTACAGCACTATGAAATATAACATGCATCTGACTCATCATTGTAATGCTGTCTACCGTCTATTGCTGTATTGAATGTTGCTGTGATAATGACTGTTTGATGTGCCTACACATTTGCGTAACCATTTTGGCACTGTGGCGTCCACAATAAATAATGAAGAAAAACGTCAACGGCTGTTTCAAGACTCATTGACTTTATACGTCGTGAGTTTACTGACGTCCTATGTGGATTGCCCTGTTATTTTTGTATGAACATTGTTTTGACTGAACACATCTACACACTACACAAAACCAGACATGCGGATACCATCCATCATCATATGGCATCACGCATCAGACCTATATAAATCGGCTGCCTTATTCGCCTACCGAGAGGTTCCCCAAGCGTCTACGGGATTCCCGCCTGCTACAATTTTATTTGGCAGACCTATAAAGGGGCCACTAGAAGCCTTACTTCGGTCCCTGACAGACCAAAAGGCTGACGAGACAGTCGTCTCTGCAAGCAAATATGTATCTGAGCTCAAGGAAAGGCTAAAGCTAGGATGGGATCTAGCCAACACCAACCTTAAGAAAGCCCGCGCTAAACATACTAAAAGATACAACAAAGCTGCAAAAGAGAGAGAACTACAACCAGGGGAGAAAGTTTTGTTGCTACTTCCAACCGGAAGCAATAAACTTCGCATCGGATGGCAAGGGCCGTTTACCGTCCTTAAAAAGATCTCACGTACCAATTACAAGATCTCCAACAAAGGAAAGGAGAAGGTCTTCCACATAAATCTGCTTAAGAAATATTTGGAAAGACCGGTGCCATCCTCCGAGCATCTCTTGGCTGTCGCCATAGCAACGGAAGACGAGGATGATGATGATGGTTGCATGGAGTATTCATTGCAACCCACAGAATCCTTTAAAGATGTCAAGTTCGGCGATAATCTCTCAGTAGAACAACAAACAGAAACCAGGGCGCTACTGAAGCAGTACAGTGCAGTCTTAACGGATGTACCTGGTCGAACAAATCTCATCGAATTTGACATGAAATTAACAAACGAGACCCCTGTTCGAACCAGAGTTTACCCCATTCCGTACGCCAAAGCTGATGCACTTCGCGGAGAAATAGACAAGCTGCGTCAGGCAGGAATTATCAGCGAATCTACATCTCCTTACAGTTCGAGTGTAGTGCTGTTACAGAAGCCCAATAAGGAAGTTCGGCTGTGTATTGATTACCGGTTGCTAAACGCCGTAACGGAATTCCAGCCTGAACCGCTCCAAACTGTTTCTGAGTTGTTCACCAAGCTCAGCAAGGCAACGATTTTCTCCAAGATTGACCTCAGTAAAGGTTATTATCAAATACCAGTCAAGGAGGAAGTTAAATCTTTGCTAGCTTTCAGCACGAGTGAAGGACATTACACATTTAATGTGATGCCGTTCGGATTGCATAACGCACCAGGAGTGTTTACCAGGATGATGAGAAAGCTTTTAGAACCCTTGCAAAGTCCCCACATCCATAATTTCATGGACGACATCTTAATTGCATCGGAATCCTACGAAGAACATATTGCTACCGTCGCTATGCTCCTTAGGAGACTACAGGAAACTGGTCTCACAGCCAGACCTAGCAAATGTCTCATCGCATTTGAAAAGCTGGACTTCCTGGGGCACACTATTTCTCACGGCTGAAGTTGGCCTATTAAGAAGAACGTGGAGAAAATAGTGGCAGCAAAAAGACCCCGAACAAAGAAAGACATCAGGTCATTCTTATCACTGTGTGCCTACTATCAGAAATACATCCAGAACTTCAACGGACTGACAGCACCTCTGACTGACCTCACCAAGAAAGGTTGTCCTGATAAGGTCATGTGGGATCAAAAGTGCGAACAGGCATACAGCACTTTGAAAGGACAGTTGTCGGCATACCCCATCCTAAGGTTACCTGACCTTAAGAAACCTTTCGTACTGAGAGTTGACGCATCAGGTCACGGCATCGGGTCAACATTGCTGCAAGCCGAGGACAGTGACCCGAACATGCTATTCCCAGTAGCTTACGGCAGTCGGAAACTGACCAAAGCGGAACGCAACTACAGTGTCGTTGAAAGTGAATGTCTCGCTCTGATTCATGGCATCAGACGCCATTATGAGTTTCTGTATGGTACTTCTTTCACGGTGCAAACAGACCATGCTCCATTAGCTTTCCTGGGTGCCAATAAGGAATTCAACGCAAGGATAATGCGTTGGGCCTTGTTATTGAGTGTTTATTCCTTCAAAGTGGAATATATTCCAGGAAAACAGAATGTCGGAGCTGACTTCTTGAGTAGAAAATGGACCACGGAGGAAGAGGAGAAAATCGACGATGCCAATCATCCAAAAGCTACCGATCAGGGCAGCTTCATTGTCATAAACGAAACATGAAAACGAGTTTCCATGTCTCAAAAGTGGGGACGACTGTGACGTACGTCTAAGTATGACAAATGAATTTCCCTGACTCGATGGATTATAACAGAATATTGGCCTCTCATAACTTTAGAACCCCTGATCATCTATTGTAACTTTAACCTGCATGCAGCATTTCCACGAGATATTTACACGCTAGATCATTAATATGTAGCCTGCTATCTTCTGTGAACTTTTGAGATCGCATGGCCTTTGATGGGAGGTTAAATCACGCCCACGACCATCTCTGAGAACGATTTATAGCAATCTTTTCCTTAACGCCGGCCCAAAAGACGACGTGGCCAGAGACTCACTCCTGTTTCTAGAGCAATTAACAGCAGTTCATTTTCTTACCTGGCTGTCGCCCCGCCTGGTGGGAGTTGCCAAAGCTTCTCAGAACAGCGGTACCATCAAAGAAGGCTGATCTTCAGAATTCAACGTGGAGCGGTATACGATCTAAAGAATCAGGGAACTCTCAGCTAACGTAGTTAGCTTCTCGAGAAATTTTCGCACCCTTATGCGAGCAGCTTGAGACGAAGAAGATCGGTAGACTGGGGAAAACGGAGGAAACACAGCGGTTAACACAACGGCGTTGTACCTCGGATTTGCTATACTTCAAGAAAGGCGTGAAAATTCATCACGTCCCATTTAAGTTACATTCGAGATGTATAAATAAAGAACTCCGAAAACTGCATTTTATCGTTCGTTCTGACAGAATCCTAGTTGCACTAGCATATAGCCTAGTCGGATTCCTGCTAGATTTCATCTACCTTCGTTGACTATTGGAGTGTATTCTTTCTGCGCAGACGGTAATTTATACATTAGCTTCGAGTGATCAGTGGTCTAGTTATTTCACTGGATTGTGGTGTAAATTTAACCTTATTAAATAAACCCATTTTCAAAGTTCTAGTGCAAACTAAATGTTACATCTAAAAGTATTTCCTAATACAATTAACGCGTAAATTAATTTTGCAGACGTTAAAGAGAATTATAACTAGTAAATACAGTTTAGTTCTGTATAGATAGATGTGCTTTTGATTATTTTTAACTCACGGGGAGTTTTCCTGATTTGTTAAATTGATGACGCTAATAAAGTAAATAGGCTAACTGTAATTTATCGCGTGTCAGATTATAATATGATTTGTAATGCATTTCTTGTTTTGATTATCTTTCATTCAAAACGATCATTCAACCTGCATCCCAGCAATTATAAATTATATACAGAGTTCTGCCAAATCAATTCGATAACTCCAGTACCATATGAACTTTTTTAAAGCTAAACTTGTGGCGACCTGTAATGGGCCCAGCTCCTCTGAATTTAACTGAGAATAAAGCCACCCAAGAAACACTTTTAAAATACTAGTTCATATAGGCTAGTCCTTAAAGTAAACTGGAAGCAGAACATATTTTATTCACTGCCCTATTTGTGAAGAAAAACATAGATCTACCTGAACACTGTCTGTCAAGTATATTCAGTGGATTTTACCCACCCCCGAAGAAGAACTTACCTCAGTGTTTTTAACTTGTGACAGTACGGAAAAAGAAAATTATCTCCACCAGCTGTGCCAATTTTAGAAACCACACCATACCTCACGCCTAGCCAAGTGCCTGTGCCATTCATTAGGAACTTTATCTAAACCAACAGTAGCCTTTACGCTTCACCGTCTGGCGATTTTTTGAGACTATTTGTTACCTCGTTAAATCTGGGGCCTGACACGGAAGAAATAAGAAGACCAGTACATTATTCCACGGTATTAGCTGCTGTGGTAAATGATTCCTAGAGTGTCAGAATTCACCATTTTGGTAAGTCTGCGTGTGTGTCTGTGGGATGGCCAGCCCTAGTGTGTTTTTTGAATGAAAGGAGATTTAATCTTTTCTTTACCCTTTTAATTAGTTCGACCTAGTATTAAGGTGCATTATATTCCTTGTACGGGACTTCTCCTAGCGGGATTGTGTAACTGTGTTCATTCCCCCCTCCCGTAAAATTTGTTGATTAAAGGGAGACATTTGAGACCCTAGCTTTTCCTCTACACCCCCCCCCCCCTTTTACTGTAACCCCTTTCCCCAGAGTAATAAATTTACCGGTTGGTTAAATTGCCTATCTCTGACCCCCCCCCCCCCCCCCCCCCTTCCCCCCTTTCGTGTCTTTTGGACCGGGTCTTGTCTGTTAGTAAATACAAACGGGAAACGGTGGATGGGATATTTCTCCTCAAACCCCCTTCTTCCCTTAGCATATTTGTATTCTGTAACCTTTGATTTTTGACTGTAAATGTATAATTATTTGTGACTGATTTATGATAATAAAGGTATTAAACTTTATTTGTATTGGTTGTCGGCTGGCCCAAAACTCCAAACATTTCCCATCTGGGTAGGCTGTATTCATGTACGCTGTGCGACAGAATCACCAAATCGGTGAGTGCGCCTGAGCGACTGGAACTGACAAACAATTGTTTGTTCAGAAGAGAGATAGGAATAGTCTGTGAGAAACAGATATTGTCGTAATAAGAGACTGTCCTTGCTCTTCCCAGTGCTTGTGAATCTACTACCTCATTCTCCTAAATCCTTATTCTCACAGAGCCTTCAATATCACTCTACACTCTAAAGGGACCAATATCCACCAGAACCCTCTCAGATAAAAATTACGACAGTCTTACAAGGTGTTCCAATAAAAGTCCGGTCTGATAAATGGAAATCCTGAATTTTCTTCTGGCAAGTCTGGTTGTTCTTGGCAAGCGAATTCCTCAGAGTAAATTTTCTCAGTGAAGGAACGATGCTTTAATAGTATTGAGAAACTCACAGAGATCAAGAGAAATCAAGTAAAACACAAAGAAATGAATCTTCAACGCAAATGTCAAGTCATTTCTATTGTATGGCCCTGAAACATGGAGAACATCAAAAGCAACTACCAAAAAAAAAAAAAAAAAAAAGAAAGCTACAGACTTTCATAAATGGGTGCCCGCGTAGAATAGAAGGATTGAAATGATACGACAAGGTTACCAATGTGGAACTGATGACAGGAACTAGACATTAGAACGGAATAAGAGATGAGAAGAAGACGCTGGCTGTGGATAGGTCACAGACTGAGAAAACCTATTGATAGCATCACTAGATAGTCATTTTCTGGAATGCCCAGGGTAACAGAGACAGAGGTAGACAGAAACACACATAGAGTAGAAAACTGGAGACAGAAGTGAAAATGGTGAGGAAAACTTGGAAAGACCTTGAGCAGATTATACGTGACAGGAGGAATTGGCATATGTTTGTTGAAGGCCTATGCTCCTTGGAGAACTAAAGTTATTTATTGATTGATCCTACTGTTCTCCGCCAGGATTTCTTCCGATTTCTATGTATTTCCGAATGCAGCGAAAGCACCTCTTGCCGTTTTTAAGTCATATCATTGTAAAACGGTATGTTCCCCCACATCTGTCTTGCTGCCTAGATGTTTCTTTGAGTCCATATTTGGTTAGGATGTTTGTATATGTACAATCTGGCTATAATTTCCAGCATTTCCTCTCATAATCTTTGTATTTTTCTTGTGAATTTTTAGACCCACTTGCCACGACCTCTCTTAAAATGCGTTCATTTTGTCTTGCATCTGGCGGGTGACGCTTTATCTGGCTGGTATGCGAAGAGAAAATGTAGAATACCACGTAATAGTAGGCAAAAAGTGATAGAAAACAGACAACCAAGATGCAATATCTTTTGCATCTAAAAACCTGCCAAAGAACAGGGGCTCCCAGCAGTTTTCGGCCCCTCTAACCACTTTACTTCCATTCCACCATTTCATCTTCCTCAGAAAATGTACATTCCCTCAGCATTTAATGTTAAACCCTGTGAGTCGGACGAAAGTGCGTTTGGACAGCGGACAACTACAACTGATTTAATTACACATGTTTAGAAACCTCGCCTACATGAAATTCACGTGAATGGAGCTTAATTAGGAATAGGATAGGTTAGGTTCCACGCTTGGGTAGAGTGTCATTTGTGTACATTTTTAGGCACTAACATTTAAGTAAACATTCAAAGTAATGCAAAACAAAAGTGACTACAACACATTTTTTAAATAAGTAAGTTTAATTAGGTTATTACTGCGCTGTTTCAATACATTAATAGTGTATAACGTTATATATAAATATAATTTATAACAACCACTGGGTTGTGTTTTTTGAGTGCTTTCTTCAATGAAAGTCAGCAACACTGATTAAGAGCATCAACAGTGGGACCTATTTTTTTAATAGTTTTTGCAGCAAGCGTAGACCTTTGATGTCTTGATGACCTCCTTTTTTGAGCTGGTGCTGCGGCATCCTGTGGATTTGTTAATTCCAAATGTGCGACTTTTGACCGAAACGCCTTCACTTGCTTCATTCTTTGAGATGATTTCTAACCTCTCCTCTAAGATTAACATCTTCCTTCCCCTCATTCGTGAGAAAAAATTTAATGACACTTATTAATCACTTTGTCAAAACGTAAATAATAAAACACAAGTATGTAAAACAAAACAGCGGAAATCTCTTTAAGAAGCGGTAGCAAAGTGGTTAGTGCACTGTCTTCCTAGCTCGGTGGTCAATGGTTCGATCCCCATTTGAAGTAGGACTTTTTAGACCGCAAACGGCTCCGGGGTTGGCCCTGCCTTTGGGAAGGTTAAGGCGGCCGGCGTGATCCTGACCAAATCACCCCTAGTGTACCGATGGTCAAGAAAATATGAACCTAACACCATATTCCCAATATGCCTCAATGACCGTGTAATGGAATCCTTTGCCTTTTTTATGTAAAACAAAGCAGTGAAAAATGTTTTTGGTCTTTGTTAATGTGCAATGTCTGCATTAAGCAAGTAGTAAACACTACGTTCGTGTTGGCGTATTCCCGTCTTTCTCTTAGGCTTGGTTTGGTTTGGTTTGAAGGACTTTCTTCATTGCAAACGGATAACTCCATCAGTGCTCCGATCTCCTCCCTTAGATCACACAAGGAGGATCTCAGCACAGTGCACGAATTCCAAAACCCGACGAGAATTTCAATGTGTGTATACAGGAATCACACATTCTATAAATATTTTTGTGTGTGGTTGGTGGTTGTGGGGGCTAGGTTTCGAATGTTTTAAATTTTGCCAGGGCAGCGGCCTCATGGCTTACTCTTTACGATTTCCAACTGCAGTTGGATTTTTAGCGCCCGAAACTTGCACACAGGACCTCCTGTTTTTTCACCTTTATCATAGAAGGCTAAGCATCCGATCTCACTACAATGCAAATAAAGAATACCGAAGGGGTATGTTGCAACCACTCGACTTGTCTTGTTTTTAATCCACCATCACTGAACGTTACCTCTTGGTGATTCTGATGCCATAATGTGAAACTATGCGGTTCTGATTTGTTGTTCAGGTCTGTTATATAGAGTATTTTCAATGGTTGGGTTATTTGATAGGAGGAGTTACCTCATCTTTTGCAGTGCTTGACAAAGCAAGAGAGGATGCTGCACCGTTTCATATGAGTGTTGGCAGCGTCTACAGTTTGGACTGTTGTTGGGCCAGTTCTATTTTTATGAGAGTTAAGTAGGCAGTATCCCATTGGTAATCTGAAAATGTATGTTTGATGTTTACATCCATGATGATTTATATCATCTTTCTTAGAAGGTGCTGGTAGATTCTTGAAGATCCGTCTTCCTGTTTTAGCAATTTCCCAGATGTTCAGCAAGTTGTCTTTACAGTTATTTTTAATTATTAGTTTTGCTGCAGTGATGTTGACTGGTTGGTCAGTGTGTGACATTGAGGCTCCTCTTTTTCGCAGCCTTGTCTACCTCTTCATTTAACGGAATGTCTTCATGTCCAGGAAAAGATAATTCAGGTACAAGATACAGAAGAATTACAATTTCTTTGAACACCGGGGTCAAAGAGCGGTTACAAGCACTTAAAAATTAAGTTCAAACGTATGGACTAATTAATAATAACTATGTCTACAAGATGCCTAAATGTGAACAAGTACATAGATAAATAAGAAGCGCAAGCTAGAAACTTTTTATTTATATATATATATATATATATATATATATATATATATATATATATATATATATATATATATATATATATATATATATATATATATATATATATATATTTTTAAATAACATTTTGCCTCGTTTTGGCGAGGCGCGTCCCGCTCAACCTAGTCGGATTATGTTAGGGCGCATGTACAAAAATAAAAGACCTTGAGGCCTGAATAACTTCAATAAAAGCACAAGCTACATTATTCCTTATAGGAAAAGAAAGAAGGAATGAAAAGACAACTGAGAAGAAGAATGTAGAGAGAAACATGTACAATTCAAACGAACGATTTAAAGTGGATGGGAAGAAGATGTGAAGAGGGGTTATCAACGGATTAAAATATTGGGGAACTATTAGACCCCGTAATTTGGATATAATACGAGTCAGCGGCAGAGAAGAACAAGAATAAATAAAAGTCTACTACTGCAAAGTTTAACCGGACAGAGTGGGAAAAAGTCAACTACAGAATTGATAAATTATGCCAGAACGGCGCAAGCTTCAAGCAACAAAAGAATGACAATGAATAAGTACTTTTTTTTAAGACTTCGCATAATCAAGACGCCTGGTAGGACATGACGAGCTTAGGTTGGCAAAGAAGTAGCCAATACTTATTTCACCACAATTGCCTTTAATAGTTTTCACCTTACTAATGAAGGGTTTCAAATTTGCTTCTGTACAAGTGCAAACTAGGTCATGGCTGCCACTAAGGTCCAAAATAGTTAATTTGGACAGAGAAGCAAGGGCAAGAGGCACACGATTTAGTTTCGTATTCTGCATATATAGCTCTTGAAGAAGTGGTACGTTCAGGAAAGCAAACTCTGAAATTTTCGCGATTGGATTGTTGTCCAAGGTCAGAATATATATACTAGATTTTTGTGGAAAGCTTGTGTCTGTTAACTCCGTAATCAAGTTGAGTTCAAAATTGGCTTCCGTTGTCGACGGCGGGAAGTCCGTTCCTCTGAGATCAGTTATAGAGTTCCCAGAAAGTGACAAATATGTCAAATATGCCAAACTTGAATAGACACGAGGAATAGCCGGAAGCATGTTGTAAGATACATCAAAGCTATGTAAACCAGAAGGTACAGACCCCGATAATGGATCGGATATTAGATTGTGAGTTTGGTCAAGAATGTCTAGCTCTCTCATGAAAGATAAGTCTGGAATCTTTGTCAGTTGATTTCCTTGTAGATGAACAAATTCCAGTGTGTTTGCTAGTGTGTGTAAAGCGATGCTAAGGTGATCTGCGTCAGAAATACTAGCGTTGTCAATTGTTAGTGAAAACAATTGTCCTGAACTTGGAAGCCATGCTAAGTTAAATATTTTAGTATTTATCAAAATCAAAATTTCTAGAACATTCAACTTTGAAACTGCTTTAGGAACCGCTGTTAGACTATTATTATTAAGTGACAATTTCATTAAGCTCTCGGTCACTTTATCAAATGCATCATCTGGAATGGAAGACATAGGGCTTCCGATTATGCTTAGCTCCATTAGGCTACTGAAATACTGAATCCACGTAGGCCATGTTGTTATTCCAACGTTTTCAAGATTAAGGTTTTCCACACTTGGCCCAATATTTTTCATGACTTCAGTATTCCAGTCTGTAATGTTGGTATTGTAGATGTTTAGGTATCTGAGGTCATTTAAATGAAGAAATGCATCTGGGATTCTTGTAAAACTGACATTCGAAAATGAGAGCGTTTCCAAGGTGCTGAAAGACTCGTTGAAAGCATCTTCGTCAATGGTCACTATTGGGTTGTTCATCAAAGAGATTTCAAGAAGACCTGAGGGCAAGCTACCAGCCTGTATTGTGGTGATCAGATTTGACTGGTACAAACTAAGAACTGAGTATGATACTGAGAAGAGAGTAGATCTACATTCAGCGTACAAGTATCTACAATTCTAATCCCTAGGGGGGGGGGGGGGGGGAAGCTGAAATTGCGTAGTCGGTGAGGGGATTAAGGTGAAACGGGGGGGGGAGCAGGGAGCAGGTGTCTGATGGTCTAGGTGCTAGTGGGGGAGGTAGAGGGAGGGGGGTGGTGAAAACGCGCTGAGGGGAGAAGGACGGATAAAATCGTTGATATATATAGGAATTTCTGTGGTGGGACGCTTGGTGAGAGTTTTGACAGAAGGGGTTTATTTGGAGGGGGGGGGAGGGGGGGGGGGGAGGGAGGGCATTGAGGGGGGTCCGGGAAAGAGAGGGTGGGTACGGTGGTAAGGGGGCGCCCGTGGGGGGACATGGGGGAGCGAGGGCGTGAGAGGGAAGCAATGTGTTGAGTGACATGTGATGGGGGGAGATGGGCGTGGAGGAGGGATTAAAAACTTCAAATAAAACCTCATGTCATTTCCTTTCTCTTTTATTCTGTCGGTTGATCAGATTTTTTGTTTAATCAATTATCTCGGTATATCCTTCGTGGCTCTCTGTGCTTTATTCTAGTCTCTAGCAGTCCGCCCGGTGCGTGGGCCTTTCGTCTTTCTTCTGTTGTGTTTGTATAGCGGCCGAGGTAGGCGTGGATCTAAATGCGGGGGAGATGCTAATTGCTGGTTAGATGTACTTAAGATTGTTATTTTTTTTAGAGGTTTAGGTAATAGCAGGGTATGACAGGACGAAGTTATTTCTAGTTGCGGGAAGAAAGGTCGACACAGTGGCGTCTTGTAGGAATCTGTTAAGGGTTAAGATAACTCGCAGGTTGTTGGTAATTGCGACCTATAGCTTCTTTGGGCGGTTTTGGAAGCTAGGTTTTTTGCTGTGTCGGCCGCGGCGGGGGCGCGCGGCGACCGTGATGCGCGCCAGGAGTTTTGTCCATCCGAAAAGACCTCTTCGTGTACGTTCTGGGCGTGCGGATATCTCAGGACTTGAAGTAGCATGTTTGGGCGGAGCTGATTGTCGTCCGTGTTCTTTATCTCGACATTCTGGAATGGGGTGCGATGTAAGGAGGCTTGCGCGCAATTGTGTGCAATGCTCTCCAACTGATTCTTCATTGGTCGTCCTAGGGACGTTTGGGGTTGGGGTGGATGCAGTGTGGGAGGTACTTTGGGTGAGGCGCTGGGTTGTAGGTGAATCTGGGGTCCAGTGCGCAAAAACCCGCTACTATATCAGAGGTTAACTATCTTCACCATCTTAGCCCCCCTGGGTGATAGTGACCCACACAAGAAACAGACTTCATGCACCCCAACCCCTCCCCCAAGACCACTCTGATCTCCCCAAACCAGCGTTCATTACTAACAAGGGAGCCATATACCCCCCGATCCAGCCGTTGCCCAGGAACCCCGAGCCCCGAGACCCTTGGCTGGAACTGTGGTAGCGCAGTGGCTATCTTGACATTAGTTAAATAGGTATTGGGTCTGGATGCATTCGATCAGTTTTTATCTGGCCCGGGCCCCTAAGGTTTAGTCTGGAGAATACGGTTGGTTTGGTGTACGTGCGTGACTGGGTGTGTACCGTCTATACTTGTTTGTTATGGCTCCCTAAATTTCTCCTTGGCGGTTGGTGTTTATGGGGGGACGCCGAACACGGGGCTGGCACAGTGATCTGGTTGATTGTTGTATGGTGCAATGTCAGGGGCTTTCGGATGGAGGCGGAGTTAGATGATTGGGGGGGGTATTTTGGGTGGGTGGGTACAGCTAGAATTGGCGTGGTGGGTAAGACGGGGGGGTGAGTATGTACAGCTGTATTTGTTGGCGTTCACTGATTTGGAGGTGGTTTGGATTTCTTTACTTGTGGAGTCACTGACCACCAATGAGGTTCTATTTTTTTGTCTTTAGGGTTGTTGGGTGTACCTAATAGCTTTAATACAGCTACTTCTTACTAAACTTCCATTTTTTTTTTAAGAAAGGTAGGAGTTTTAGGGGACGGGGAGAAAATGTTTTTGTTGTTAATAGTTTGTTAAGGTATTGTAGCGGAAGGACAGAAAGAGTTAAGGTAGGTTCTGCCCACACGGGAGGAGTTGGAGAAAGAACGAGTGAGTACCTTATTAGTAAATTGTATTTTGTTGTAATGGATGTATTTATAGTGTTGTTTGTTAAAAAAAGTGAATCTTATATTTTGGTCTGTGTAAAAGATTTGTGTGTTAAAGTCGTATTGTTGTATTACCGAGAGTAAAGAATGTATATATAAATTATATTTTGATATGTAGATTTTATGTGTAGCGGGGGAATATAAGTGTAAGTAGTTGAAGGGGGTTGATAATAAGTAGTGTGTATTAGTGTATTGTTTGTGAGTAATGTGGTAGATTTTTGAATGGTATGTGTTATATGAAATATGTATAGTTGTAAAATTGAGTGTTAGAACTTTTTATGAGTTTTAATAATGTAAGTATGGAGTGTAGGATTTAAGTCAGTTTTGTTCCCTGTAAGTATTAGGAAACGATTGATCTGTGTTGTCAGGTACTTGATAATTAAATTGGTATCAAATGTGGACAATTATTATAGGCTTCCTCACCCCAGAGGAAGCCACGCCAAGCAACATTTTAAAAACACCACAACCTGATAACAATTTGAATATAATATTAACACCATAACCATTAAACAGTAATATTGGAAATGTAACATATTTTAGAATCCACTGGTATTGGGTCCTATAAGTTTATACCCTTTTTATAAACTTATTATGTTAGAATGAATATGGGTTGCATAAAAGATAGATCATATGTTGGAAATTTACGTAGTTTTAAAACAAGGTGGAGTTTACTATTAATTGAAAAAATAGTAATTTTACAGTTTGGTTATAAAGAGGACCTAGTATGGAGTATTTTGATGGCTATAAGATTTGAGTATGGATGAAGATTATGGTTACCTCTCGAAGACACTGGATGAATACTAGTAAGGAAAATGATTAAGTCAAACTGTGGGAGAGCTGGTAGTTAGGTAAGATTTCGGCGAAAAGTGGGGGCAGAAATAGGTAGTGCTATTTGCTTATGTTATCTCATTTGTTGGTGTTCTATAGTAGAACAGGGCTGGGGACATGTTAACCTAGTAGAGAAGTAAGAATTGGATCAAGGGCATTTATAGAGATAGGTATTAGAAGATGCGGACGAACCAAGTCATTATAACTGTGATTTAGAGTTAAGAGAGGATGTAGAAGAGTCGGCGGAGGGATAGATTCCAACACAACACAGATTTATATTATTTTTGAGAGATGGATTGTTAAATTTTTAATTTTTGGGATTTAAAAGGATAAGCATAGGAATGAAGGGTACAAGTATATTGAGCATTGGATATTAACGTTAATAGGAATTGCAAGGGGGGGGATAGAAAGGTTAGTAGGATAATAATTATAATGTAGCGGATTGGACATGAATGAGGGGTATAGAGATAGATTTATGTTATAAACCTGAGGATTAGTAAATTATAGAATTGATGGGTAATAATGTTACTATTGGATTAGGGAGTTAGTATATTTTAATTTCTTTATTGTATAGGATTTAATTTAAGTTTTGTTAAAAGGGTTTTTTTGTATTTGGTAGAAGTTTTTTATACCTGCTTAGGGTGTGATTAAAAGAGTGTAATTCCGTATTTGTGATTTAGAAAATTTTGTTTGGAATAGCTCTGTAATGGGTGAAGAGAGAAGGAGTTATTATGGGGATAGAATGATTGAAGTTGGATATACATCTTTTGTTGTATGTGTTGTTAGTTTGTTGATTAGTGGGCATCAATGGGTAACATAAATTATTTTAGTTTATGTATTTATGATATGATTATGTATGTTTTGTGGTTATTGATTATTGTTTAGTTATGTTTTATTAGATTGCGAATATGAGATCGAATAGAGAGGCTGATAGCTGCTTTTGTTTATTTTCGTTTTATGGATCATTCTTTTTTTCTATTAACGACTCTTTTTATTCTGTATGTTTAATATGGCCTCGGAGTTTTTTTTGGGTGTTATCTGAATAGGTAGTAATGAAGGAGTATGGAACTTGTAGTATTTAAGATTTATTTTATGAAGGTTTTTTTGGATGGTTATTTAAAGGTTTTTGTTTAGATGATTAGTAAAGAATGTTTATTCGGAAAAGAAGAGAAGGACAGAGTAGGGTTTTTAATGTTGTTTTTATTTGCATTGTTATTTATTTTGCAGCTAAAGGTATGAAAGAATAATTTAATTTATTAAGTGATTTTAGTTGGAAAATTTCCAATTATGTTTTTTAAATTTTATATGATTATAGGTAAAACGTATTTATATATTTTGAATAATTTTTTACAAGCGATTGTTTTTGTAATTTAAGAATTGTATTAGTGATAGAATTACTGTGTTGGATTATAAATTTGGTAACCAATTAATGTGATATGAAATTTTTGTTTTAAGGATTATATTAATGGTTAGTGTGTATATTGTTTTGGGGATTTGGGAATATAAGGGTTAGATAAGGGGTTAGTGTTTAAAGATTTTATTTATAAAATACTTAATGAAGTTATTCATAAATTTTGTATTTGGGTTAATTTATAGATTTTTGTTTTTTTAATATGGTCAAATTATAAGGGAAGAGTGGAGGTGAACAAATATGTTATTTTTTTGAAATTTAATGTAGCCCATATGTATTAGATTATCCAGTTGCATGTTTGTATTGTTAATATATGTCATATGTTTTTTTTGAGTATGCTTTGATTACTTTTATTAATTTTTGCGTTTTAATATTTATAATAATTTTAATTTTTAAGTTGATTAAGTTTTCAGTATGAGATATATTATTTTGTTAAGACGTATGTTTATTAGAAAATTATTGGGATAAAAGGCACATGAATTTGGTTAGGTATGGTTGTATTTGAGTTATGAAAGGATGAAGGATTGAGTAATATGATTGCTTCAATGGTAAAGTATCACAATATTTTTATAATTTATAATATTAGAGTGGTGGGATAAATTGGATGTATTGTGTTCTTAATTATTTATAGAATTATTTTGGTTAATATTTGGTTTTTTGGATTAGAATGAGGGTAGTGGGTACGCCGATCACGACAATTGTGGAGGGAATTGTGATGGTTTTGAGAGATTTAGGAGAAATGGTGAATTTAAGATTATGCGTAAAATGTTATGAATTTTGAGGAATTTTGTTTGAGATTTAGGTTTTTATTGGTATTTTTAAAATAAATTTATGATTTATATTTAGTTTTTATGTTAATGTTTTGAGAAAGGATATTAATTACCATTGTATGGTGAAATAATTAGTGATTATTTATATAGCTTATTTATTAATTTTATAAAGAAGTGGAGAAAGGTTTAATTTTTATGATTTTAATTTTTATGTAAATTAATTGTAGTTTAATATAAATTTTATTGAATTTTAAGAATTGTCATTCTTTAAAAAAGAATGGGTTTTAGATGTGATTTTATATTGTAGTGATTATGGGATTGAAGGTTTGAATAATTAATCTTGACCTAATATGAATTTTATATTTTAAGAAGATAAAAGGTTTTGTTGAAGTTAAATTTTGTTGTTTTTGATAGTTGGTTGTTTTAGATTAGGTTATTACAGTGAAGTTTTGAATTATGTGTAAAATGAAGGTTTGTATATTTTTGTGAATATTATGATGGGATTTTTTGCGGATAGGGGATAAGTAGATGATTGAGTAGGTTCAAATTAGTGATTTATGATGTTTGAAAAATAATTGCGACATTTATAGTAGTTATTCGATCGACATAAAATGTAACCCTTATGGTGGATGTGATAGGTTGATTATGTGAAGAATATCAAAGGGTGGAGGGAAAAATTTAGTTTTTTTTTTTTGAATGGATTTAGAAAGTTTGTTATTTTATTTGTTAGATTTAGAAGGGAATATTGGAATAGTCTTAAGAAGAGAATTACTATTTAAACAGATTTTATGAATTTTTATTTGTATTTTTGCAGGGTTTAGAGGATATTAGGTTTATTTATAACGTTTGGGGGGTTATTTATTTTTTAAAATGTTTATAGATTTAATAAATTATTTAAAATAATCATTATAAGAATAATTTTGGGTTTGTACAAAGAATAAATTTTTATTTTAACGGTATTACGTATAAAATGTTATAAAGTAAAAAAATTTTTTATTTAATGGTTTGATTTTAAAGTAAATGAATTTATAGATATTATTTTTAATGTATTTTAAATGTTTGGAATATTAAAAATATTACTGTATAGATAGTTTATTGGTTTTTTTTGATAGTTTTTTATTTATTTAAAATTAAGTATGTGGATATTTCAAAGATCATTATGTGTTAAATAATGTGGGGTTTAAATATGTGTTAAGTAAAATTTGGAAATTAATTTTTGCAGAATATTTGAAAAAATGTGGTAGTGTTTTGGTATAAATTAAAGATTTAATATAATAAGTTATAGAAGAGATTTTTGTAAAGATAAAGTTTAGGGTGAAAAGTTATAAGAAAAAATAAATGGTTTTTTAATAATTTAATGTTAAAATAAAAATTGGGAAAAATTTAAAATAGGGAAAAATATTGGTGTTATTTAAAAAAAATTTTTTTGAAGGAAATAATAGTAGTAAGTGTTTTAAGTTAAGAATTAATGAAAAATATTTGGTAAAGAAATTTGTTTTTTTATAAAAAAATTAGAATATAAATTTAAAATATGGGGGGGGGGGGGGGGGGGTTGGGAATTAAATATTTGTTTATAAGAATAAGGTTAAATTTAAAGTTTTAAATTAAGAAAGTGAATATGGTTTTTGAAGCTTTTTGTGTTTGAATAAATTGTTTAAGAATTATTTGAGATTGTTTGAGTTGTGTATAGATTTTTCCTATGTAGATTTAAGGGATATTGGTAGGGTGGTGGTTTAGACAATGGTATGATAAAAATTAAAAAATTTATATTAATTATTTTTATATTATTAGAGGTGTTTGGTGATTGTTATTGGAAAAATTTTATTGTTTAAATTGGTTGTTTTTATTTTGGTTAGTGTTTGGTGGTTTGTTTTGGTTCAAAATCTATTAATGTGATGTTAAATTAATTGGGTTTTTTATTTTTAATTTTGTGTTTGAAGGGATTTTTGTTGTTTTTTAATTTAGTTTTTTTTACTTGTTAAAATTGTTAATTTTAATGGTTTGTGTTTTGTTTTTGTGGTTAAATTTTTGTGTTATTGTGGGGGTTGTTGTAAATTGGTATTAGTGTATAATGGGTGATAATATATCGTAGGAGATATATATAGTGCTGAGGGGTTAGTGCAAGTTCAATTAAACAAAAGAGACAATCTGTTCAAGCACATAATTTAAATTCTAATAATGGTGTTAATATATCTCTACTACTGTTTAACTGGTACTAGATGGCGGGTTGGGGTTTTTACATCATCCCCTGTCTTTATTCACACATATTATGTTCACTTTGTTGGGTGGAAATAGCTTTTATTTTATATAATTAGATTATTGTATGGTAGATAGTTGATGAATCGTTCCGTGCCAGGTCTTATGCACTTATCTGGCACGTGAAGCTAGATGATAGTTGTCTTTCCGGCCAACGGCCACTGTCTCAATCTTCCTGGGGCAATCTTGGTAGAGAGCTTGTACCAAGACTACAGTTCCAGTGGTAGAGAGCTTGTACCACTACAGCAAACTCCACTTTTACACTGGTTATTATATTCAGGAAGCTGGCACTAGCATAGTGCCAGTAACAAAACCCTGCAACATGAAGATTATGGTTTGTCTTAACATAATATCTAATCCACCAACTTCACAATTAATAATGCATTCAAAATAAAAGAACAGGGTCAGATCTCTCTGACCAACCCAGCTCATCCAATCTAGATTGATGTAACAACTTGTACCAAATTTCTTTTTCCTCTCCCCTAATGGCTACAACACCTCTGCCATTATCCTTGATCTTTTTCCATAAAATATCATGGGTGATATGATCCTTGATGACAACCTATATAATCTTTTGGGATCTACCTCTCTGGTAGTTTGTTAATATGATGGATCAACCTCTAGGCCCTGCATAAATCTGCTAGGGACCTATGTACTTACAGTCGTAAAATAATTTTCATAAGGCAGTATCTCACACTCAAATTTTTAAATAAAATATTAATAATTTCGTTCTTACCACAAATTCAATGAAATACACATAGGTACGATGATTTGGCACAAATTTAGCTGTGCCGCTGCTAGACTATGACTGCGTTTCTTTATTTATGTCTTCATTATATGGTGAAGCAAGTCAAACTTCTGGTCTATCAATCGACCTGTTTAAGGGAACGTTTTTCTTCAAATGGCGTCCAGCCTTCCAATTTTTTTCTCAATATCCCCTACGCTGGCCAATAGAAATCGGCGTCTATCAAATTTTGAATTCAAAGTTAAAAACCCCACTTCAAAATACTGTGTGTTTTTCGGTACGTTGGTTAGTCTGCCTTAGGCTTCCTGTGCACAAATATATTTTTAGTTTCGGGCCAACCAATAACCTCTCTCCCTCTTTCTACTACACCCAATCAAATTACAGGTACCCTCTTATGCCTCTTTTTTCAAAATTGCGTCCCCAAATGTTACCAATAAGATAAGCAAGGACGATCGTCCGTTCGTCAGTCTGTTCCAACATATATAGGAGGGGCGTTCAGAACGTAATGCACCACATCGTTTTTCTCAGCTAATATTAAGATAGAAGCACACTTCAAATATGGCATGTGCCAATAGTGTGTACCAAATTGCACTGCAACGGGCCAAATAATACGGCTGCCCTAAACCGTGGAAATGGAGCGTGTTAGCAACTTGCGTTATAAGCAGCGAATTGTGATAGAATTTCTCGTTGCAGAGAAGGAAACCGTTGTGAACATTCACAAGCGTCTATGTGATGTGTAAGGAAGTTTTGCAGTCGACAGGAGTACAGTCAATCGCTGGGTTCAGAGAATCAAAGAATCAGGAAGTGGAGATACGGAGCTTCGTGATCGGCCGCGCTGTGGACGTCCTGCCACAGCCACCAACGCAGAAATGTTGAAATGCGCTGAGGGCATTATTGTTACTTATAGGCAAATCACTACTCAACAGTTGGCCTTACAGCTGTCAGTCAGCATTGGTAGTGCAAATGCAGTTATAAAAACTCTCGGATTTTTTAAGGTTTGCGCAAGATGGGTTCCTCGAAGTCTCACAAATGACCCCCGATTGCAAAGGAAAGCAATTTCTTCTGAATTGTTGGAGCGTTTCAATGCTGATGGAGAGAACTTTTTGGCTAAGTTCGTTACACCTGGGCACATCATTTTGAACCTGAGACAAAAAGACAGTCAATGGAGTGGCATCATATGCAATCACCACGAAGAAAGAAATTCAAGACAATTCCTTCAGCTGGAAAGGTCATGATCACTGTCTTTTGGGACATTGAAGGTGTGATTCTTGTTTACGTTATGCCAAGAGGAGAGACAATCAATTCGCAAGCTTACATTAAGACATTGAAAAAACTCAACGTTTTCGCAGAGTTCGGCAGCACAAGATTCCAGCAGACCTGCTTCTCCTTCATGACAATGCGTGACCTCACACAAGTCTGGCAACACGAGAAGCAATCACCAAATTGGGTTGGCCTGTACTACGCCATCCACCCTAAAGTCCCAATTTGGCACCCTCTGATTTTCATCTATTTGGTCCACTTAAAGATGCACTCCGTGGGACAAGGTTTGAAGATGATGAAGGAGTGATTCACGCCGCGAAGAAATGGCTACATGATCAAGACAAAATCTGGTACGGGCTAGGATTACATGCACTTGTTTCGCGCTGGCATAAAGCCGTACAAGTTGATGGGGATTATGTTGAATAATACCAATGTTTACATGAGATATTCATGTATATTGTGTATAAATTTCATGCTTTTTGAATAAACAGCTCCTGAGAAAAACGATGTGGTGCATTACTTTCTGAACGCCCCTCGTAGTATTATTGCAATATCTTGGTTATTAATTGGACGATTTTGTAAATTGAAGGATATTATTGATCAGGAGACCATATGCCCCAAAACTATCTAGGTTTTATGACCCTAAGTATTATAGTTCGTATTTCCATTTTTTTCCATGTTAGTCGTCAATATTATTTAAATCTAGAAAACCACCATCTTTTTCCCTCTCCAACGCTGTATTCAAACTAAAACGACAATGTCTGTGTTTCGTCAGAATTTACGCTACAATACAAGAAAAGAGGGCTGTGTGTGTGTTTATATATTTGCACTGCGTGACTATAGGACGAAACATGTCTTGGCCTTGTGTCGTATTTTCAAACTGCCAAAGCCAACATCGCGCGTTCGTTACAATTTGTGATTCCAAACAACGCGTGCTGATAGTAGCATTCTTCTGTCTCTCCTTTCCCCTCCTTCTTGTCTCTCACTCCGCCTAGAACAAAATTTACGCCTCGATTTTTTTCAAACATGTATTTTCTCAACAGTAAGGCCTATTGAAAGCGATATGTTTGCAGGCGGGGCGAAGAAGCTAATCGCAACCCAATATTTTAACTCTACATTTTTTAAGTTATAAAGGTGGGTTGTTTGAACTGTTGTCCGTACAGATTTCGCTTTACGACAAGGTTGGGCTGACCCAAACTGTATAAGGAAGAGAAAGTATAAAATACTTAACCACAATATTATACACACATCCTATCCTACCCTCGCGTAAAATATAATATTCACTTCGGTTATTAACTTTAAGTTAGAGACTATAAGCTTAGCGCTTGTCTCATCGTTAAAACTTCCGTGAAATATATTCTAGTCATTACAAAATCAATCATCATGAATGTGGTGAAGCGGGATGTTATAAATATTTATAGGGGACTTAGTGTACTGACTGAGATCAGCTGTGAAGGTATCTATATCTAATAAGAGTAGTGTATTATAGATAACCTTACTTGCTGCCACATATATATATATATCTCAGTCAGAATTATTCTGGAATAGTGTGATGACTACGTTGTATGTCTAGGGTATGTGTATGATGAAGTGTAAGTCATAACAACAACAGACAGATAAACAATTTAATTTATTCCACCACACTTGACAACACTGTGACACTCACATACATAAAACACTCTACAAGGATATCTTAAAGGAGTCACTGATAACTTTTCAAATAACAATATGTATTCATTGCTGTCATGAATGAATATGTGTCCTGATTCAAATACAAAGGGAACCAGGAATCACAATCAATTTTAATTACAAGTTATATGTACAGAATTTCTCAATATGAATATTGTAGTGACATATATTATTAAAAGTATCCTATGTGTGTCAGTTGTGTAGTAGTAGTATGAGGTAATACTGGTTTTGTTTTGTTCAAGCTCTGTTGGTATTTGTCATCATGACTTCAATAGTTTGTCTTATTTGGAACTAGTATTGGAGATGTTCTCAGTTCCTGATATTAAAACAATTTACTTCCCCTCTTAAGTTTAGGTTACATTGTTATTTTAAGATGGGGGTACATAATTTTGAGCTCAGCTGGCCACATCAGCTTATCTTGCGTGATGGCGGCAGGAAAGGACTCCTCTGCTCGATTTCTCCCCTGTGCTCTGGAGACACCTCACTGATAGCTAAATGGACCAAGGAGTATGCTGTCCGACTCTGGATTCAGCAAAGCTCTGACCAGGTGCTGCTCAATACCATCAAGACCACGGTCCCTGAAAACAAGAAGGATGTACCTTCTACTTCATAACTAATTTATACTCTCTTTTTACACTGAGCACAATACATCACAAACATTGAGTTCAGAGCGTTAGGCCAACTGTCAGCTTCATCTGAAATACTTTATACCAGTATTAACCTCCTTAATGGTTACCACGCCTCTGCACTTCCAGCATTATTTCTTTCTAGTCAATCATCTAGGTGTCAGTGTACTGTTTGGCCATTCCATGCCGTTTTACTTTCCTCCGACACCTTCTGTTCAGGCTGGAGCATTATAGGCTTTACATCATGTTTGCTACTGAACTACACATATATACAGGCATAAATTAACAATTCACATTCAATTTTCATTAAAAGATACTGAATGTTTCAAGCTTACCACAATTCATGGAAACAAACACAGATACGTTGATTAGCAATGAATTCTGGCACAAATACTGGCACAAATTCCCATCTGCTTATGTTCCAGGCTTTTATTTTAGCAAAAATATGAGCTGGCTTCAACGCACTGTTGCTTTATCAAGCTTATTTGAACTAGTGGTCTCGAACTAACGCTCCTAAGTGAGTATATCAGCGAGTCTGGCCAATGGAGCCACGTTTCGACAAGTGTTTGAAAAAATTTTAACTTCCTACGTCTCCCCTAACAACCAAGGATAGCATTTATAGCCCGACTAATCGTGTTTAGCCTTACATATAATTCCAGCCAATCAGTTCAAATGTAACTTGTGGCCCATTTCCCGTACAATGGTGGTGTAAAAAAATCTACCACTGAGCGATTCTGATTTTGGGTGTTGTCTGACAGCACTATCATTTTATTTTGGCTATAACTTGTTAATTCCTAGACTATTTGCATAACGTTGTACATATTCTTTGTCAGCAAGCCCTAAGGAACCCAAATATACCAATTTAAAAGAGCTAAGTGGCTGCGTTCAAAATATGCAATTTCTAGGATAGTCGTGTAGTTGTTTTTTTTTTTTTTATTTTATTTTTTATGTGAGAACCGCCACCTGTCCTGCTGTACTGTCAGACTAATGTCAGGATTTCGGACATAAAACAGTAGAATGTCAGGTTTCCCCAATAAGCGTTTTTCAGGTTTTAAAACCTAACTCTGGGAAGGGTAGTGAATTTATCACTGTCCGTCCGAAAAAGTTAGTGCATGTGGCCTTACACGCGTGATAGTAGTAATTGTGTATCGCGCGACGCGTGTTTTGTGTTGCACGTGTTCGGCTTTATGCCTCTCCCTTCTCTCTATCCTTTAGTCCATCTGTCTTTAGTTACGCCGTGTATAAAATGGAATGAATGAAATATTAAAATTAGGTCATTGTTCAGCTTGGTATCTCAATGTTTTTGCAAGAAATACAGCACACGTTTCATTGAAGAACGCGGGTAATAATATAGTAGGCTTTTACTATCCACGTGAAAGCGTTACAATTTGCAGACGAAGCATAAAACAAAGGGGATTTCGAGTACATTCATTGTGACAGCACTGTTCTTTACCATTCTTCTTCCTTTTATTAAATTTATTTATTAGGCTTTGCATTTTCCTATTAATTTATATATGTGGATTAGAATATTCCACGACATCTCCCCTCTTAAAACAGACATTCCATGTCAGTCCTTTATTCTATATACACATAGATAAATGTAAGTCAACTTGACTTTACTCTGCTGTGGTGCTATCATGGTTTTATGTAGTTGGGTCCATTCAGAGTAGGCACTACTCATGAAATCTGCCTCAGATTTCTACAACCAATAATATATTTCGGTTATGTTACTGAACAGCCGCAAGTGTGAGTGCTTGTCTTAATGCTGCTTCGCAACCCGTATTCACCATTTCTCTTCTCTGAGTCTGCGCAATGACATGTCCAGAGAATATTATATTTCCCTCAAAATGTACGTTATGAGGAGATAACATATACCTGGTGATAGCAGAGTTTTCGTAGTGGATCCCATAATCTTCTTATTATCCTGTATGAAACATTCGGAATATCCTCAATCAAAGAGGCAACTCAGGGATTCGTTACGTTCCTCCGAAATGTTTACATCCAACAATTTTCTCATCATTCTAGAGAAGACACTAGGCGCATTCTTCAATCCAAATGGCAATCTATTAAACTCATAGTGTCCTTCTGAGGTACTAAAAGCTAGGTATGGTCTAACCTCAGGCTTTACTGGAATCTGATAGTATCCTTTACTCAGATCCACTTTTGAGAAATATTTAGCTTTATTTAGTCTGGCAAACAGCTGATTTGTATCCGGCAATGGATCCACCTGTCCTTCTGTAATAGCATTCAGTCTCCTGTAATCTATACAGAGTCTATGTTCTCCAGAGGGCTTCCTTAAGAGTACAACACCGGAACTATATGAGATTCACTGTGCGAAATAATTCCTTCCTTCAACAGATAGTCTATCTCTTCCTTCAAAGCTTTCTCCTTAGCAAACGGAATCGAATATGGTTTCATACAGACAGGTGTGGGGTCTATCAGTTTCATATCATATTCCAATAGGTTTGTATGCCCTGGTCGGTCTGTTAACACCTCTGCATGATTATTTAGAACCTGTTGCACTCTCTCTTTCTGAGTTTTCGTTAAATGTGTACTGATTTTCACCTGTGCTGCTGTCTCACAGGGGTGTAATGGATATTCAAATGATGAAAGTGGTTCCTTTTTCATCTCCATGGCGATGGACAAGGTCAACAAGTGTGTCTCTTCCTGATGTTCTCTTTCCAAATATTTCTTCAGGAGATTCACATGATAGATTTTTTCTTTCCCCTTCTTATCTATCTTATAATTTGTTCTAGACACCTTCTCTAAAACTGTATATGGACCCTGCCATCCAATTTGTAACTTATTCTGACTCCCGGGCAAAAGAAGCAGTACTTTCTCTCCCACAGCCAAATTTCTGTCTTTCGCCTTCCTGTTATAATAAGCAGCATGTTTCTTCCTGGCTTGTTTCAAATTTTCATTGGCAAGTTTCCAGCCAGTTTTTAAACGAGTGGTCAGCTCATTCACATATTGGTATGAAGATGTAATGTTTTCCTCTGCCTTTTCATCAGTCCACGTTCTTAACAAAGCTACATATGGACCTTTAATTGTGTGGACCTATTTGTCCATGCACCGGTATGGTCTCTTCCACTCGAAGCTTTATAGTGATGATTTTTCCTCCCAGAATTATCATGCACAAAACGACCGCTACCAATTTTTTCTCTTGGGGCTGTCTCCCCACTTAAAATTCTTGATGAGAGATTTCCTCTCTACATCCTCTTCCTCCAGTTTGTTTAAGTCCGATTGAGGGATTTTCGGCTTATCCTGGGGTAAGACATCTTTTTGCACTCTCCGCATAGTGGCCATTGTGAAACAGTTAAGTGAAGCTTGTCCGTGAAAAGGGGCTTCCCATTCCATTTGGTCCACTTTATCAAATCTATTTTTCTTTTTATTATCAGGCCTAATTTTGCCCCGTGGCGTTCCCTGACCTTTGGATCTAGCTCCAGTCTTCCTATACATCAACTTGTTTTTCATGTAAAAATCTCCCTTGCCTGGAGTTGTATGACAAGTTGACAATTTTCTGAAACAAGGCTTGAGTGTTTTATCCCCAGCCTGTGCCTTCCTCATCTCTTCTGGAGTGGTATCTAACATAATATCCTCCTCCTGTCTTGAGGTCGACCTGACCTGAAGGGTTGCCATATACACAGGTTTCCTTCTGCAACGGTCAGTGTCATGATTGTCCATCTGACAATTCTTACACCACTTTTTTCCTTGGTTGAAAGATTTTCTTTCATCATATTTCCTTTCATCGAATTGTGGGAATTTATTTTTATTTTCATACCGTGGCCTATCAAACTGGTGCTTACTTTGTTTTGATCCCTAGGATCAAATTTGATTAAAGTTCTGTGGTGCCCTAAAGTTATCCACTTGTTTCTTTTTATTACCTGTTACCTCTGCTTGAGCTGCTTGATACCTTTCAGCAACATTTAGCAACTCACCCAGCCTCTCTGCACCTTGTTCCATGAGAAACTTTCTCAGGTCTGGAGCCATGGACTCTCTTAATTGCTCTATAAGGACCATTTCCTTAAGATCTTGGGTTTTCCCCAGAGAAGTCCATTTCTCCAAGTATGTCTCTATTCGTGCAGAGAACTGGTGATAGGTTTCACCTGACAGTAGTTTAGCATTCCTAAATTTTTTCCTATAGAATTCTGCATTCTTTTCATATCTTAACAAAAGAGCCTGCTTTAGCATGTCATAATTTTCCTGATCACCTCTGCTCATTTTTGCAAAAACTTCATAAGCTGCCCCACGAAGTCCCTGAGATAACTTTAAGCTCCACCTTTCTCTCTCTAACCCATACGTGGTAGCTAATAGTTCATACCTATTTAGGTAGCTCTCTATATCATCGTCTCTCTCAACAAAATGATCTAAATGAAAATTCATAGCTGAGGTTGAGGCTCCTTGGCTAGCAGTGGCATCAGAGGCAAAGGGACTGGCACCATTTTCAGGAGCATGGCCCTGAAACTCAAACTCCCTTAGTCGTAACTCATGTTCCCTTTGTAATCTCTTCTCCTCCTTTTCTGCTTCCCTCTCTGCAGTCAATCTTCTTTCTTCTGCTTCCCTTTCTGCAGCTAATTTCTTCTCTTCCCTTTCTGCAGCTAATTTCTTCTCTTCCCTTTCTGCAGCCAATCTTCTTTCTTCTGCTTCCCTTTCTGCAGCTAATTTCTTCTCTTCCCTTTCTGCAGCCAATCTTTTGTCTTCTCTTTCTGCCTCCAATTTCTTAGCCTCAGCCTCAAATTGTAACTTCTTAATTTCCCTTTCAGCCTCTAACTTTCTTTCGGCCTCTTTTTCTAATCTTCTTTCTTCGCGTTCAATAAATTTGTCACATTCCGTAGTGACATAGGCAACCATAACTTGCCCATCTAATCCTAACTCTTTTGCAGTCTGAACAGCAGCAGATCGAAACTTGGCCAGGTCCGCCATTGTCTATCAGGTAAATTTTTACAATGTCTAACCAACAATTCAATCTCTAAATATATATATCTAATGGACAACACAGGCACCGTGAGCTCAACCTTATTTAATTCCACCCAAGGATACCTTTTAATTCTTATATTCCCTGAAGTGAATTACCCCCAATATTTTTAATAGGGAAAGATTCAAAATCCCAAGAGCGAGACCCCAATATATGTGGTGAAGTGGGATGTTATAAATATTTATAGGTGACTTAGTGTACTGACTGAGATCAGCTGTGAAGGTATCTATATCTAATAAGAGTAGTGTGTATTATAGAACCTTTGCTATAGGACCTAGGTATACCTTATGTTGAATGATTCCCTGGAATAGACTTGATGACTACGTTGTTATGTCCTAGGGGTAGTGTAAGATGAAGGGGATTTCAGGCCGAAACACAACATGTATGATAAACAATTTACATTTATCCAGAAACAATTTACTGATGACCACTCACCTACAGAATCTAGTGGAAGGGAAATCGCCACTTAAATTTCACTTGAATCGACTTTTCAAATAAACCTTTGATAGTTTAAGAATGATATCGTGTCCTGATTCCCATCATTTGTGCAAAAGAACTCACAATCTATGGTTTTCCAACAAAATATGTGAATATAATCAAAGCGCTATATGACAATGCAAGATGTTGTGTTAGAACAAATAAAGGGTAATCAGTTGTTCGAGTTTACAGTAGAGTAACTAGGGGTTCATAGCTGAGGTTGTATTATGTCACCACTGGACTTCAATAGTTGGAATAGCTATTGATTGGGTTATTAGGGAGAGAAAACTCATACCCACAATAAAACAATTGGGTATAAAATGGACAAATGGAAAATTCCTGGGGGACCTGGATTTCGCAGATGATGTAGCATTCTTAAGTTCAACACCAAGACAATCCCAAGAAGCAATAAATAATTTGTGTCATCTCTCGGTTAAAATAGGTCTCCAAATAAATGCCTCTAAAACTAAAGCTATGAACTTTTCTAACGAGACCTTTGATATCATCTTGAACGGGGACAAAACTACAGAAAGTTGAAAGTTTCAATTATTTAGGCAGTAAAATGACTCAGGATGGTGACACAACAAGAGAAATCCATACTAGAATTGCTTTGGCAGCTAGCGCCTTCAATAGATTAATCTAACATTTGGAAATTACGATCATTGAATATACATACCAAGCTTCGTCTTGCATTTTAATGTCAAATGTTATGTCTCAGTGTGTTTAACATACGGCTGTGAGAGTTGGAAAATAACAAAATCATTGGAGAACAAGCTGAATACATTTCGAGAACAAATGTTTTCTTAGAAAAACATGAACATCAGGTTGGAAAGAATTCAAGACTCACTTTCGATTTTCAAATAAGAGAAGACTACTAGCAGGATTTCAAGTCTCCGACTAATATATGGAAAAAGACGATGGTCATTATATCGTTGTCCTAGCGGAATGGTCTGGCAACTGAACTACCACTAAAGCCTTCCCCTCTGCTGGGTTCCTGAGGTCTTTTAAGAGTAGCAAAAATAGGAGTTACCTGGCTTCAAAAGCACTCATAAGGCTTTTCATGTCAAGGAATTATTTGGACTAGTGGTTCTCGAAGAACGCTGGCCTAAGGGATGTGGATGATGAAGGGAGTCTGGCCAATGGAGCAACGTTCGACAAGTGTTTGAAAAAATTTTAGGTTCCTACGTGCTCCCCTAATAACAACCAATGATAACAGGATAGTAGCCCGACTAATCGGATCCCTGAAAACAACCTTCCCAAGAGGAGGTCGTAAATTCGTTCTACTCTCAAAACTTAGACGCTTAAAGAAATTGGTATTATGCGGTCTGTGTGAACTATGTTCGATAGGAATAGTACCATGTTTAATGTTTAAAATATAGAATAAAAGATACACCAGTCGTATCTATTGGTGTAGAATTTTCTATAATAGTGTCGAAAACCGCTCGAACGGTCGGTATGGATCTAGGTGTGTCAGTGAGTTAACCAATTCACTAAGTCGCGTAAACAGCTAATTGTTACCGAAAACAGAACCAGACAGATAAACATGATTTAATTGGGTATTCCATCCACACTTGACAACACTGTGACACTCACATACATATTTAAGTTCACTCTACAAGGATATCTTAAAAAGAGTCATGATAACTTTTCATCTCTCGGTTAACAATATGTATGTCATTGCTGTCATGAATGGGGGTATAAATTTCCTTGTGTCCTGATTCAAATACAAAGGGAACCAGGAAATCACAATCAATTTTTCGAATTACAAGTTATAAGTTACAGATTTTTCATATGAATATTGTAGTGGACATATTATTATTAAAACTTGTAATGACTAGTGCTGTCAATTGTGTAGTAGAAATATGAAATTTTTTGTAATACTGGTTTTGTTTTTGTTTCAAGCTCTGTTGGTATTTGTCATCATGACTTCAATAGTTTGTCTTTTGGCCAATTGGAACTTCATTTGAAGTACTTGTTTCTCAGTTCCCATGATTTTTAAAACAAATTTACTTCCCTCTTAAGGTTCCGTTTTTTTTTTTTTTTTCAAGTTATTTTAAGATGGGGTACACATGTTTGAGCTCAGTTGGCCAGATTCAAGCTTATCATGCGTGATGCTTTGGCGGCAGGGAATAGGGACTACTTGCTCGAATTCTCCTGCTCTGAAGATACCATATACACTCAGTTGATAGCATAAATGGACCAAGGAGTATGCTGTCCGACTCTGGATTCAGCAAAGCTCTGACCAGATGCTGCTCAATACCATCAAGACTTACCACGGCACAATTATGGAAACAAACACAAGATACGTGATTAGCAATGATTCTGGCACAAATACTGGCACAAATTCCCATCTGCTTATGTTCCAGGCTTTTATTTAGCAAAAATATGAGCTGGCTTCAACGCACTGTTGCTTTATCAAGCTTATTTGAACTAGTGGTCTCGAACTAACGCTCCTAAGTGAGTATATCAGCGAGTCTGGCCAATGGAGCCACGTTTCGACAAGTGTTTGAAAAAATTTTAACTTCCTACGTCTCCCCTAACAACCAAGGATAGCATTTATAGCCCGACTAATCGTGTTTAGCCTTACATATCATTCCAGCCAATCAGTTCAAATGTAACTTGTGGCCCATTTCCCGTACAATGGTGGTGTAAAAAAAATCTACCACTGAGCGATTCTGATTTTGGGTGTTGTCTGACAGCACTATCATTTTATTTTGGCTATAATTTATTAATTCCTGGACTATTTGCGTAACGTTTTACATATTCTTTGTCAGCAAGCCCTAAGGAACCCAAATATCCGAATTTAAAAGAGCTACGTGGCTGCGTTCAAAATATGCAATTTCTTCTACCTCCTGTTTAGTTTTGTTTGTGCTGTTTATTACTGTATTTTTTCAAACGTGAGAACCCCTACCTGTCCTGCTGTTACTGTCAGACTAATGTCAGGATTTCGGACTAAAAGTTAGAAGTCAGGTTTCCCCAATAAGCGTTTTTTCAGGTTTTAAAACCTAACTCTGGGAAGGGTAGTGAATTTATCACTGTCCGTCCGAAAAAGTTAGTGCATGTGGCCTTACACGCGTGATAGTAGTAATTGTGTATCGCGCGACGCGTGTTTTGTGTTGCACGTGTTCGGCTTTATGCCTCTCCCTTCTCTCTATCCTTTAGTCCATCTGTCTTTAGTTACGCCGTGTATAAAATGGAATGAATGAAATATTAAAATTAGGTCATTGTTCAGCTTGGTATCTCAATGTTTTTGCAAGAAATACAGCACACGTTTCATTGAAGAACGCTGGTAATAATATAGTAGGCTTTTACTATCCACGTGAAAGCGTTACAATTTGCAGACGAAGCATAAAACAAAGGGGATTTCGAGTACATTCATTGTGACAGCACTGTTCTTTACCATTCTTCTTCCTTTTATTAAATTTATTTATTAGGCTTTGCATTTTCCTATTAATTTATATATGTGGATTAGAATATTCCACGACAATGAATTAGAAATACATACGTATTTCGCCAATACTCAATGATGAATCAGTGCATTAATTAGTTAGTTAAAAATGTTCTCGAACTGGTTACTAGCAATTTAATTAAATTTATTATAGCTGTATGAGTTTTAGCTAGAAATTGTAATTTATTTTGCTCTCCACTGTAACACAGTAACTAGAGAAGTATAACTGACTTATCATTTAATCACTCTGCACATAACCAACGGGCTGATCAACTGTTTGCCAGTCACTTCGATTACGGAAACAACAGCAAATGGATTGATTTGCCGTTGCCCTAAAGACGCCAATAGGCGTGATGGGAAACAATGGCAAAGAAAACCTATCTGCTGTTGCCCTAAGACGCCACTAGGCGTAATGGCCACTGACTGCTTTGACGGTCCGTGGCTAAGGACGGAAGAAGAAGAGAAGAAGACTCTGCACATAAATCTAGTGAAGATATACTTCGAACTAACAATTCTATCACTCGACAATACTAGTCAATATTATTTACCTCCAAACAGAGCTACAGGCTATCACCACGAAACTGGGAACTACACTTTATACAGGTAGTCTAGAACTCGGCTATGTCGAGAAACTAAGAACTTCTCTATACACGGTATTCAGAACGTAGGAACCTGTCTACTGACTAAGGAGTACTGAAGTGAATGAAGTCTAAACTGCTCTGGTATAAATATATCTCTGATGAAAGAAAAATGATTACGTCTAAAACCCGAAAACAGCTTCATGTTTCCAGATGTAGCACCCACGTCCAGATTACATATTTCCTTACTCATTCTACAGATCAGAGAGATTTCTCACCCAGAACCCGAAACCAGACTTAACGCCTGCAGTCCATTCTCTCGATCTGATCAGACCTCGGCAATAAAACTTCTAGTGTGCGTTTTACACCTTCTGCTTTCTATGGCCATTCCCAGCGATCAATGTCTTTCATCTCAAATCTTACAACGAGTATAATTAATCAGAGAAAAGTGATAGACGATAATCTTACTTCTTATCCCTGTCGAGAACGAATTAACACGATTCGGTCTCATCAAAGAACTTAGCTTAACAGCAATAAAATGCGTTGCTAAATTAGAAAAGAAAAGACAAAAGTATGAATGGGAGAGTATATCTTAACAATCGAGCGTATGCGAAAAAGAAGGGTAAAAGAGCGAAAGAGAAGTAAAAGGCAAGTGCAGAATAAAGAATAAATATCTGAAATTTATTAATCATAAATATCTCTCTGCCACAATGATCTTCATCAAAGTGTTTCTTTTTTTTTTATATGGTCAAAATATTTTAACTGTCCTTCTTTGACACTCTTCATTCCTTCCTTTTTTCAATCCTAACTTTCCTGGTATCTCTATGTTCTTGTTACACAATATATAAATATACTTCATCACTCATAATTCCCTTTTCACTCCATGTGGAGCATGGAGCGACAATGCAACTATTTCCCCTTGCAGCAAGCCTGCACCAAGCACTCATGCTGTACCAATTTGAAATGCATAATGAAGCTGTAAGCCTCAAGCACAACCCCATATTAGTCACCTGGTACTACTTGCCTGAGTGTACCTCAGTCTTATTTCGTCTTTATCTCTGCAGAATCCTCCGCGAACTAACTGTATGTATGTACGTATGTATACTAAGGTTGGCTATGCAAGTAGCGAAAAAAAAAAAAACAAACTCAACGTAATATGCAGTTCCTTCTTTAGTTTTGTATGTGGAAAATAAAAATTAGTCAGTTTGGCTTTGTACTTAAAGGAAGAAAAAAATACATACGTCTGCTGACAGATATCTATTAACGGTTTGTTGTGTTGTGGTTAAAGGTGGCAGGGTCTTCAGTCCGAGATTGTTGCACAAGATGCGTATCCCTGAGCATTTACACACCTGGAATAAATCAGTCAGCAATTGTCGTCAGTTAAATCAGCATTAAGACGACTGATTATTAAACTGTAATAAATTTATAATCCTATTTACCAGTCAACCCACCAGTTAGTCTGTCTGTCTGGCCGTATGTCTATCTGTATGTTTGATTTTTGATATCACTATGCTATACAATCTGTGACTTTTACTATATAGGCAGTGTTCAACTTACTACGGGGTTCCATTTTGACAACTCAGTCGTAAGTCGAAGTGGTCGGAAGCTGGAAATCACTATTTACTATACATGTAGTATTCGACTTACGACCGGGTTCCCTTTTGACAATTGGTCGTAAGTCGAAGTGGTTGGAAGTTGGTAATCACTATTTACTGTAGGTAGTATTCGACTTACGACGGGATTCCGTTATGACAACTCTGTCGTAAGTCAAAGTGGTTGAAAGCTGGAAATCAATATTTACTATATGAACCGTAAGGATACGTTATCAAGTAACATGTCTGAATGCTAAATTATGTATGTCTGTTTTGTTATATATTTTAACTAATTGTACACTTTGTTTATATTGAGGTAATACAATATACACATTATAACATAAAATTACTTTACTGTACATTCCTGTACTGAAGTAAGTTACAAAACAACGTGTGTACAGTTCTTCTGGGATGATCGTCGTAAGTATGAGTGGTCGTAAGTTGAAAACGTAGTAAGTTGAGGACACTTTGTATAGTACGACACTGGTAGCGTATTTCAAGAACTAAACATCTCGTGTATCTTAATTTCAGATAACGTTTAACTTCTAATGCAGCAATAATGCATCGAGGCATATCTGGAGCCATACTTATATGACCACCAGCTATGAACAATGCTATAATATACATATGTGGAAGAGAACCTCTGTCTGTGAGGCTAATTACACTCTCGTTGGCTCTTGAAATCATCCATACACTTCCAGGGATTCCCCATGAGGATGAAACGCGTTGAGAACCCAACGTTGTACATTAAGTTTGGAGGAGTCACTTGAGCCCCAGACATGAATGTTTGGCTGGTTGGCTGCATGCAGGAGGATCTCAATATGGACCCAGTGATAGGCAGGGGGAGCTGAGAAGTGGATCTGTGCAGGACGTGTCAATTTCTTAGGAGAACCCAGAACCAGAGCACAGTATTTTAGCTCTGCATATTTGGAGAGCCCTCTTGGATGGCGGGGAATGCACAGTATACCACGCGCTTCTTACTCCTAGCTTGGGATCAGATGTGATGATCCTTTAAATGCAAGTCAAGCTGGAGAGACTGGAGCTCATGACTTCGATTCAGCACGTTTCGGAATGGCAGAAAAGCCACAGGAAAAGCCTAGATCTACAGTGTAGACAATACCAAGGAATCTTCAACTTAGTATTGCTGGAAAAGAGCGAGAAGCTTCATCAGTCGTACTTAAACACCAACAAAACAGCGATAATCAGTAAAGACGCGGTAGAGATCCACTTTAGAAATACTGAGCTAAGGTCAGCCTTATTAATTACGGGACCTGATTTAAACCATTCTGGTGAGGCCCCGTGACCTTAAGATTATAGTTTTGATTAACACGTTTTTTTTTTTGTCTCAGTAACGCTAATAAATAAAGACAGTGTTTTACTTTTAATACAATGGAATAGCATGTATTCCTGATATCTAATTTGACATTTTCTTTGCTTTTGTTTTTTTAAAGCTCGAGGTAGAAACCCGAGTGCGGGACCTGTGTGTGCGCAAGGCCTGATGGAATCAAATAGGTCAATTCGGCCCAAGGCCGGCTCTGGAATGAACTCTACGGCAGCCTTTCTCAACCTTTTTCTCGTGGAGGAACGCGTGAACTAATGTTCAGGTCTCAGGGAATCCCTACATAAAAATTATTATATCCACAGCTCACGGGACGTTAGCGTGATCAGTAAGTTGAAGATATAGTAATCCAGTAATAATTATCAATGTTCTTTTGAGTAGAGAATGATTTTTTCTGTGGATCTTTTTTATTAGGCCAACGTATTGACCTACTTTTTGTGTGTGGTTTTCCTCTCCACACACAGAATATCAACTCTAATGCAAGTTAGTCGTGTAGCTGGAAGAAATGTCAGTTTTTGCTTTAACTTCCTACTTGATTTTTTTACCTTATCCAACTAGGCCTAAAAGTCTTATCACAGATTTCTACTCTACAAGATGCTAATGACGTAAAATATGTACAAGAGTAGTTTGTTTCTTTATTTAAAACTAAAAATGACTTTTTAACCAACCTTTCTTGAACAATAAAAAGTAGTTGAGCTTAGCTTACTTTTTTAAAAATTATTCTCTTTTTTTTTTTCATTTTCAAATATAAATTGAAAAAAAAAATTATAACGCAAACATAATAAATTTCTGTTAAATAACTGACTTAAGCCAAAATTTGATTTAATTTTTCTAAGGTGGATGTTCTTTAAATAAAGGTTGCCGATTGATTTTAATTACGGTAATGTTATTTACAACATGAAAATTTATTGACAGTGTTCTATAGAACTGCTATGACATGGACCCCAGAAGGACGACGAAAGAGAGGCAGACCAAAAACAGCCTGGCGGAGAACAGTGCAGGCTGAGATGTAAAGTGTAAACCATGGTTTGAGCACTGCACGAAGAGTGGTCACCGACCGAGCAAAATGGGGATAGTTTGTTGCTGCCCTACAAGACGCCACTAGGCGTGATGGCCACTGACTGCTTTGTTAGTCAGGGGTTAAGGATCCAAGAAGAAGTTGTATAGTAAATCTACTAAAAAGCTACTAAAAACATTGGCCAATGCAAAAATGAATAAAATTATAGCCTAGGACACAGTTTTATACAATCATGATCGCTCGCGGAACTCCTAGTACCTTTCGCGGAACCCCAGGGTTCCGTGGAACCCGGCTGAGAAACCCTATTCTAAACTGATAAACCGCATACTCTAACCAACTCTTTGCTATCAGTGTCAAACATGGTCCCTGAGAATACCACCACGTGTAGTTCCCGGATGATGTTATCCAATAGATGCAGAAGAGGATATACACATTTTAAAGTAAGGAGTGACTTTTCAATCACCCAGTATAGTGTCATTACTGGTTAATATAATCTAAGGACTGTCATTACTGGTTATTAGAAGCTAAGGACTGTCATTAATTTCCATTAATGACAGTCCTTAGATTCAATTAACTAGAAATGAGTTCTTATATTATTTAATATAAGCTAAAGACTTTCATTAGTGGTTAATATAAGCTTTAGACTGTCAGTACTGGTCAATATAAGCTAAGAACGGTCAATACTGGTTAATATGAGCTAAGAACTGCCATTACTGGTTAATATAAGCTAAGGACTGTCCTTACTGGTTAATATAAGCTAAGGACTATCATTACTGGTTAACATAAGCTAAGGACTGTCATTTGTGGTCAATATAAGCTAAGGACTGTCAATACTGGTTAACATAAGCTAAGAACTGTCTTTACTGTGTGACAAGTCAATCTTTGATCGTTGTATTTTCCCGTACTATGTTTTAACTTTTTTATGTAACCTTCATTTTTCCTTTTCTAATCCGCTCCTTATCTTCGTTTTCGCTTTCATAGTTCAAGGTTTTCTTATCATGTTTTGTTCTATTTGTCACTCCCTAATTAAACTTGCTCGCTTGGCCTGTTTTGAAGCAGCATTGGCTTCTGTTTGCGCAGAGCTAATTTGCCACATTGACGTTTCGCTTATCGCCAGCTTCAGACGGAGTAAGCGTCTACACTGAGTGACATTATTGTTGTTAATCCAGTCTTTTTGTCTGGGAAGATTCACAACACATGTTGTTCATAGGTTCTAATATGAATGAACAGACGGTATTGGTAGATAAGTTATCAGTTCGGACATAGCATGTCAGAGGATGTCAGTCTGGTGAAAGTTTAAGACACTGACAGTAAGATAAGAAATGTTAATTTGGAGCAGGGAAAGCTACGTAATCGCTTCCGCCCAGACCTTGTTGTTATAAATAATTACAAGAAAGTAACATCTTGAAAGATGTTATTAGTGATATATATATATATATATATATATATATATATATATATATATATATATATATATATATATATATATAGATATATATATATATATATATATATATATATATATATATATATATATATATATATATATGAAGTAGTGAGTTGTAAACATTATAAATACCCACAAAAGTAGCAAGATCGTATAAGGTAGTGGAGTTTAAAAGCGATATCGTATGGTGTCATGAGGAATGTTCTAAATGAGAGGGATGGGGAATAAACCCCTACCAGTGTCAGACACCTGGATGATAGTTGGTTTGGCATGAAAATGCTAAGATAGACTGCTCCCGATTGGACCTCTCTTCAAAGTAGCAGCCTGGGTGTGTGCGCGAAAATGTACATTACCTAGCGCCTTGTAAGACTACTTCACTTACTTCATTCTGTCAAGGAGAGACACAGACAGCCAAAATAAGAGCTCGTAACAAGGTTATCTTACAGGACCGGCCATGGGATTAGGAGTAGCTGCTAACATTAGAGAGCTTAAAACTCCTATAATAATACTGAAAACCCTAACCTTAGGACCCTCCTGAAGTAAAAAATGGTAAAAGTACACTGTAACTTCGTCTATCTGAGGGATCACTACATCTTAAACTAGTTGCAGTAAATTACGGCCATTTTGTGCATAAAGCTTGTGTACTATCTCGCTAAATAGCGGGGTAAGCTGTAATATTTACATTTTATCATTTCATATTTTGCATTATGTATATTTGCTTGTGGATGAACAATGGTATATGAGGCTGGCAACCTCATCACTATAAATAACAAAACACATGAACCACCACTGCAAGTGCTATATGCGGGCTTCCTCACAAGGAACCAACGGCAGAGGTGGCCCCTGGATCCATAGAGAGCAATATATATATATATATAAACATATACAAATATATATATATATATATATATATATATATATATACATATATATATATATATATATATATATATATATATATATATATATGTTTATATATATATATATTGCAATTGCAGTCTACCGCTATCCAAAATCCTTTTCATCCGACTCACTGGGGTTAAAACGTAACACTCAGGGAGGGTAAAACATTCTGAGGAAGACCCAATACTTAGCAGAGACATTTGTCTCTTTTTAATCTGTGGTTCAAGACGGAACCCAGCATCAACTTCGTGGTTCAAGCTGCCAGCAGTCGACGCTAGACACCTCATCAGACGGGTCTTGAAGACGCATGACATGACAACCTAAGCAGTTACCTCGGCCTTGTACAATATATGTGCTGCTGCCCAATTTATGACCATTTACAAGAAATAAAGGTCCAAAGCCCTGGTTGGAACCAACAGCGGCTGAAGCAGACGATAAACATGACTCCACACTGGAAGCTAAGTAGCAAAAACGCGAAATCAATGACAATTTCACAGGTTTTCCACCAAAATGTAAATCATCCGATGATGATAAATATCATCGCTTCATTATTCTAAACAACGTTATATATTTTAAATCTGGTTAAACTCCGAGTGATTATTAAACCTGTTTATCTGAAACTTTAAAGCTATAGTTGGATTAATCACTGTTGAGTGAATTGTATGTCTGCACCCGTAAGACTCATTTTGTTTTAAATACATAAACATAAAGAGCTATTTGATTAAGATCTTAATGAATTATAAATACAAGCAAATTTCTTCTCCTCACAGAAGGGGCGGGAAGATAAAAAGTTAATGACAGCTTAGATTATCTCAGTTGTTATGCTTGATGTCTTTAAAATTCCTGTGAGGCTCCCAGAAGTAGAATTTTGAGTAATTCAGAAGTAGAAGCATCGTTCTTCTATTTATATCTCTGCCAAGAGTAATCTCTAGCAAATGGTTGATACCTTTGAATAATCGCTTCATTGTACTCTAAGTTTGGCCATTATTTGACCACTACTGCGGAGCATGGGAGAGATTCCTGTAACAACTGATTAATTTATTAAGCTAAGGACTGTCGTTAGTGGTTCATTTTATCTACTTAATAGAAGGATATTACTGAGTTGAGTTCCAAAGGTTGTTATTGCCGGGAGTTGTAGTGAGGATAAGCTCTCACTGCAGATAAAATACTTCTATGGCACGCGCCTCAAACAGCCTCTGACAACCAAGTCCAGCTCCCGGCCTTCACGTGTGGCTCAATTTGAGCCCGGCGGAACTGTTTCCACTGACGGGAGAAGGGGCAAAGGCGAGCGACTGCCGCCTTAAAACCAGCAGCTTCGGGCAGATAGGGCTCGTGATCCTTGGTTGGTAGCTTATCTAAGAGAAGGAACTCTGAATTCAAACCACCGCTGCCTTGCGGGAATATCCATTTATGGAATTGGCTTCGGGAGTAAACCCTGAGGATAAATCCGGAGTCAGAGTCCCTAAGGCAGTCTAATGTCGATTCGACATTATTCTGGCAACTCCTGCGACATGGCTGGTACCAAACTGTATCGGCTACTGCCGTTCCTTTGGATCTACCGGCTGTGTGGAGAGGGGGAACATGCTGCATGGGCAACAGCTTAATCTCCATATAACTGTGCCCAAGCTCGCGCCCTGGAGAGGACACTCCAGCTTCACCCTATAGGTGTCGGCAAAACACGGGAAGTAGCAGTTACCGGTTATAAGCATTTTGCCCAATTGGCGTAGGGCATGGCGCCAGGGGCTACTTCCGACAGTGGGAGAGGTTCTAGGATCTCACTGGACAGCTACCGCCCGCTTCAAGCTGGGCAGCCCCCAGTCAATAAGGTGTTGTCCCGCCACTGTCTGCTTTCCCCATTGGGTGCATGGGGATTAGGGTCAAACCCGAACTGTGGACAGAAAATTTTGCACCAAGCAATTATCGAAAAAATAGAAATAAGCAAACTCTCAGATTGGGATGCTGGAACGTCCGGACTATGTTGACTGGACTATCCGAAAACCTACAGGATGTAAACGATGTAAGGAAGACAGCCATAATTAATGATGAGCTTAAACGACTTCAGGTGGATATAGCTGCACTTCAGGAAACGCGCCTGGCGGGCTCTGGAACGGTGAGCGAGAAGGACTACACATTTTATTGGCAAGGGAAAGATCTTAATAAAGCTAGAGAACACGGAGTATGTTTTGCGGTAAAAAAAAATCGCTAACTAAAATGGTTGAACCAGGCGAGAATGGATCAGAACGCCTGTTAAAGCTCCGCCTGCAAACTAGCACAGGTCCCATCACCCTTGTCAGTGTGTATGCTCCTACTCTGTACTCTGCCTCAGAAGCTAAAGATGAGTTCTACGAGAATCTAACAGCAATTATCAAAAGCATACCTAGGCAAGAACAGCTGGTTCTCCTTGGTGACTTTAACGCTAGAGTGGGTGCCGATAATGTTTCATGGCCTTCATGTCTGGGCAGGTTTGGTATTGGCAAGATGAATGAAAATGGACAACGGCTCTTAGAGTTGTGCGTCCACCATGACTTCTGCGTGACCAACACCTACTTTCAGACAAAATCCCAGCATAAGGTGTCATGGAGACACCCACGATCCAAGCACTGGCACCAACTTGACCTGATTCTCGTCAGAAGGCCACTCCTCAGGTCTGTGCTCTCCACGCGCTCGTACCATAGTGCAGACTGTGATACAGATCACTCCTTGGTTTGCTGCAAAATCAGAGCACAACCAAGAAAACTCTATCGTGTCAGACATGAAGGGAAACCACGCATTGATACCAGCAAGATGTCAGACCCTTTCATGATCGCTCAATTCACTGCGACCTTCGAGAAAGTGCTCAGTAGCCCTCAGCATGGTGATACTATTACAGAGAACTGGGAGCATTTACGGAACACCATTCAAAGTACTGCACTTGCCACCTTTGGTAAGAAAACAGCAAAGTCAAATGACTGGTTTGATGCTTCATCAGATGTGATGGCACCTGTCATTGAAGCTAAGCGCAGTGCTATGAATGAATACAAACGTTCACCGAGTGCCAGAACCCTACAGATCCTGAGGGCTATGAGAAGCAAAGTTCAACAAACTGCTCGACGCTGTGCAAATGACTACTGGCTCCAGCTCAGTGAGAGCATCCAGATCGCAGCGCAAACAGGCAACATTAGACAAATGTATGACGGTATAAAGAAAGCACTTGGCCCCCATAAAAGTAAGACGGCACCGCTAAAAACCATCAGCGGAGAGAAGCTAACCGATAAGGGTAAGCAGATGGAGAGGTGGGTCGAGCACTACTCTGAGCTTTACGCTAGAGACAATACCGTTATGTCTGCAGCCCTTGATGGTGTCAATAGTCTGCCAACTATGGAGGAGCTGGATGCCGAAGCAACATTAGAGGAACTCAGCAAGGCCATTGATAGCTTGGCCTCTGGCAAAGCACCAGGCAGTGATGGGATTGCTCCTGATTTAATCAAATGCTGTAAGAGCACGCTATTACATCCCCTGCATAGGATGCTGTGCCAGTGCTGGGAAGAGACAACTATTCCTCAAGACATGCGAGATGCCAAGATTGTAACACTGTATAAAAATAAAGGAGACAGAAGTGATTGCAATAACTACAGAGGCATCTCTCTTCTTAGTATTGTTGGTAAGGTTTTTGCCAAAGTCATCTTAATGCGACTACACAAGTTAGCTGAGCGCATATATCCAGAGTCACAGTGTGGATTCCGAGCTGGCAGATCAACAACAGACATGATCTTCTCTCTCCGCCAGCTTCAGGAAAAATCAAGAGAGCAGAAAAGACCATTATATATCGCCTTTATAGACCTCACAAAAGCATTCGACCTGGTTAGTAGGGATGGACTCTTTAAAATCCTCCTGAAAATAGGCTGCCCTTCTAAAATGCTGGAAATGATAAAGTCATTCCATGACGACATGAAGGGAACAGTCCAATATGCTGGAAGCACGTCACAGCCCTTTGATATACGAAGTGGCGTTAAACAAGGCTGTGTTCTGGCTCCGACCCTCTTCGGAATCTTCTTTGCCTTACTCTTGAAACATGCATTCAGAGATGCAACTGAAGGAATATGCCTTCACACTAGGTCAGATGGCCGTCTGTTTAATCTTTCAAGGCTGAAAGCAAAAACAAAAATAAAAAGGGTCACTATAAGAGACTTGTTGTTTGCTGATGATGCTGCAGTCGTCACTCAAAGCCAACAGGAGCTTCAGAGCTTGATGAATCGCTTCACTAAAGCATGCAAGGACTTTGGCCTCACAATAAGTCTAAAGAAAACGAATGTGCTGAGTCAGGCTGTGGGTGCTGCACCAGTTATCACCATCGATAACTATGAATTGGCAGTGGTGCACCACTTCACATACCTAGGGTCTACCATCAATGACAAACTCTCACTGGATACAGAAATTGACAGCCGCATTGGCAAAGCTGCAGCTACCTTTGCCCGCCTCACATCGCGTGTTTGGGGAAACTCTAAACTCACAATGAAGACCAAAGCTGCGGTATATAATGCCTGCGTCACCAGCACACTCCTATATGGCAGCGAGACCTGGACGACCTATGCTAAGCAAGAAAGAAGGCTCAATACCTTCCATTTGCGGTGTCTACGCCGCATCCTCGGCATCTCGTGGAAAGATAAAGTGACAAATGTCGAGGTGTTGTCACGTGCTGGCCTTCAAAGTATGTATACGCTTCTTAGACAGCGCAGACTTCGCTGGCTTGGCCATGTTCGCCGCATGGAAGATGGTCGCATCCCAAAAGATATCTTCTACGGACAATTAGCAGATGGCAAGAGAACAGTTGGGCGACCACAGCTGAGGTTCAAAGATGTGTGCAAGAGAGATATGAGGGCACTGGACATGGATCCAGCAACATGGGAGGATGAAGCTGCCGATCGCACTAAGTGGCGATGCTATTTACGGCGCCACCTCAGATTGGGCGAAGAGAGGCTCACACAAGAAGCAGAGGTGAGGAGAAAACGTCGAAAGGAGCACCAGGAAAATAAGCAGCTGAGGGCTGTCACCTCAGGGGCGCATTCCCATAGTCAGTTATGACTGAAGGGGCTATTATTACTGAGTTATATAATCTACTCTATAGTATGTTATTACTGGATGCCACGTTTTACGCAATACTGCAGTGTTGACAGACGTACTGGTCTTTTATATTTGGACATGCGCTCTAATATAACTGACTAGGTTGAACGGGCGCGCCTCGCCAAAACGATGCAAAATTTTATTTAAAAAAAAGTATTACGCGTGACAGTTGACCTCCCTAGGGGGTGGGGGGTGGGGGGTAGGGGGGAGGGGGGAGTTGGTTGGTTAGATAATTCAGTCTCGTTTTACTCACGCTACTCACGCTAGCAGACGATGGAACACTGTTGAAATACTCTCAAACCGCATATGGAGCACGTACGGGACATCTGGCAGAAATGATTGACCAACACTTGGTTTACAGTTCTAACACTGACTCATATCATCATAATTATTTATCTTTATGGTCCTTACGGAGCAGGGAGCCACCACTACAGCTGGTCCTGCACCAATCAGCTGTATACTGTTGCGGTGGTGGTTTTTGTTGTAATTTGTTTAACACCATGAAGCTGCCAGGTCATGCACAACCAGATATTAGTCGACTTGTACGACATGCTGGATGGCCCTACAGTCCTGTTCTTTCGTTGTCTCACATGAGACCCCCGGGAACTACAGGGTGGGATATTCACATTAGTAATACGTGAAGTAGACTCTATAACGTCGACGTTATTACCTTGCACGGACAAGAATAATAATCATCTACGCCAGATACAATGAGCAGGTGTAGCACAGAGAAGAACATCAAGTATAAAGTCTTGCCCATGTTGACAACTACAGGTGTACGGTATCTGTAACAGACAAGGATTTAAAATATTCAAGTGGGAGATATAGAAGATTAATTCAACAGTTTTCAATATGGATGAGAATACGACAACAACAACAAATCCTTGTGAGGGTGTATTGCTGGGTCTACCGCGTCACAGAATGTCCGATTTGTGACGAGGTTAGAGGGACTTTACTCTAGAGGCCAAGTTTCCGAGTTCAAGGGTCGTAACCTGGTAGCAGTTTCTCCATTATAACTAGCAGTAAGTGGGTGACTGACTCTGCTCTCGAGTTAAAGAAGACAAGGGCAGTGGGGAAGTTAACTGGTCACCCCACATTGTTAAAAAAAACAAGGTTCACCTCTAACACTTCACTCCCCGACCGCAATATCTGCTATAAAAGCCCTCTTCAGTCATAATTGACTATGGGGATGCGCCCCTAAGCTGACAGCCCTCAGCTGCTTATTTTCCTGGAGTTCCTTTCGACGTTTTCTCCTCCCTTCTGCTTAATGTGAGAGCTTCTTTTCGCCCAATCTGAGATGGCATCGTATATAGCATCGCAACTTGATACGATCGGCAGCTTCATCCTCCCAGGTTGCTGGATTTATGTCCAGTGCCCTCATGTCTCTCGTGCACACATCTTTGAACCTCAGTTGCCACGGAACTATATTTACCTACCGTATCACAGGAAAAACAACACAACGAAGGATGCATGACCATGAAGACACACGCAATAAATTTGAGGCAGAAACACAAAACGTGGTTGACCAGAAAGATATTAGTCATCACGGGGACTACATAATATCTCATCATTGACCGATTTAATGGTGCATAATTAGTGTTTTATTTTTATTTTGTTTAATATATATTCGTTACGGTTGATTTCATTTCGCGCTTAAGACTTTGTCACCCTAGTTTGGTATTCTGGCTGTTCTTTTGAAGCTTGATTTTTGTTCGGTGGCCCAGGCTAGGATTCCATATTCCAATGCCAATCAACCATTTAATGTATGCAACAGCTTTAGGTTTTAAGGGTCTGTGGCCCAAGCTGTTTCTGCTAGGGTAAAAAAAAAAAAAAATTCGCTAGGGTCATTATTCGTCTAGCTTTTGTCCGGCACTTACCAATTAGATTTTCCATGTCCTTTGCTGTCCAGTATAATTCCGGCTTATGTAGGAGTCTTCTGTTTTAATTCTTGCTTGAGAGTCAAAATTATGTATGTTGGTGGGAGGCGGTAGTTGCTAATGAAGTTTTGAAAATATCAAAAGTCTAGACCAGCGTTTCTCAACCTTTTTATCCTGGATGAACCCTTGAAATAATTTTCAGGCTTCAGGGAACCCCTAGCAACTCAGTAGTGTACAAGTAAGGAGAAGAAACGTCAGTTTTTTCTTTTTAAATTTCCTACTTGATTTTTTTTAAACCTTATTCAAGTAGGTCTAATGGTCTTATCACAGATTACAGGATGCTACTGAAATATTGTATGTGCAAGAGTGAACACGGTCTTATTACGCCCTGCCATACATGACTGCTCGGTCACTGTCCACCACCTCAGTGCTAACATCGTTCGGCGTGCAAATCTAAAAAAAAAACTTTTTTTTCAATCACGATCTTTCGCGAAACCCCTGGCTATCTCTCGCGGATCCTCAGGGTTTCATGGGACCCTGATTGAGAAACCCTGATTGAGAAACACTGATTGAGAAACCCTGATTGAGAAACCCTGATCTAGACAATGCTCGCCCGGGACATCCGATCTGTACAGAAACGCTTTTCGTATAACACTTACTTGGAAGAGTGTTCCCAAAAAATATTATTTTAAAAAAATGATAATACTAATAATGATGATCATACACAACATGTCTGACAATGACAGACGACCATGCACCAATAACTTGGTCACAGTCAGTAATACACAGTTCTCAACGCTGATACAGTGTGTCAGCTCCTCGCTTAGATAAGATCCTGTACATTAGTAGATAAGAATCAAACACAAGAGTCAACAACTTTGCTTACTATTCAATTAAATAGCGCATTCTGTTGATTTCACTAGTCACCTGAAATACATTCGTTCTAACAATATGTCACAGGAAAAAATAGGTCGACAATAGAAAAGTGAAACATAAACGAGTCGCCCAACGCAAGTTGTTCAAATTCGTGAAGAACGTAATGGTGACTGCTTACAATTTTCAGTGCAGTTGCGACAAAATAGTCGCCCTATTCTTTCATTCACTTTTCTTTCCCCACTCCATGTTGGCAGTATTCACTCAACCATCCATTTTCTTCTCATCCGATCATCATCTGTCGTTTACGCCTATATCTTCCGATATTATCGTCTCTTTGGGTTGACACCTTGACATTCTCACGCGTTTAGGCTTGACTGCACATGTCACGTATACTTTAATTGTGATGAGTACTCGAGTAGCCAGAAGGATCAATAAGATTAAGTCAACATTTGGTCTGCCGTTTTATTGTTTTGACAGACGTGTTACAGATAGATAAACATGTATTCTGCTTCAGCCCAACTGGCAAAGGCGACAAACAAGAAATGTTGTCCATGGATGCGTAAAATAACATGTATATAATTTAGTAGACATAATTACACAAATCACTCAACTTTAGCTTTATCGTGATTTAACAATCTGGACACCAGAATTATCACGTAAGTATTTGCGTCAAGCCTCTTAACAACGAAGCAAGTTGTCTTGTTGTAATAAACAGACGGTTAATTAAGAGATAACGTGGAAGCGACGTGCAAAATACGGCCCAACCATAAGGCTGTCTTGGATATAACAATCTTGGAGAAGATGTATCAGATGTAATAATTAGGGCAAGGAATATGGTATAATGATTTCCGGCATGCCATATAATAAGTAGTGCAATACCTTATATGGTCAAGTAGTAATTTTCAGAATGAGTGGTGGGGGTAAAATTTAATAAAAATCAGACGCCGTACACGTGGTTGCTTTGAAATTAGAAATGAAACCTAACTGGGTTTTACTCAACAGAACCTCACAAGGTGACATCTGCGCGTGGGTAAAAATTCCCCTTTAAATCAAATCCTGTCGTGTTTCGAAGATTTTCCCAATGCCAAATTAGGAGATCACAGACAGCCAGGATAAGGAGTAGTACTTAGGATTACACTAAAGGACTAGACGTACTTTTTAAAATTAAAAAAAGAGTAAACTTCAGTATTAATACTTAGGATCCCATTTCCGAGAAACCGTCACCTATCAACAGTTAGGAACCTAACTCACAGAGGGACGACTGCATTTTAAACAGTTGCAATACTTAGTATGGCCATCTTGTGCAACAAAGTCTGATTATATATTTATTCACCCAATGTATTGGGGTAAATTGTAACATGTATATTTTATTAATTTTTATTTGTATTTGATATGTATGAATTATTTATCGCAGTTTTTGGTACTAGTTGCCAGAAGTCGACGCGCGACACCTATAACAGACGGATCTTGAGGACACTTGAAGAGGCAATTGAGCAGCTGCTCCGGCCCCGCTTTAACGTAGTCACCAAACCACTCGACTCATGAAGAGAAAGAACAGTCAAGGCTACTCAAAACCATCATCCTTAGACAACTCACTGCAGACATCTGCAAAGTTAAGTCAAAACGTACGGCCACAGTGAAGGGACTTCTTTTATCAAATCGGCACTTTTCATTTACACTTTTCAGTGAGGACAAATTCTCTAAGGGCCAGAGACTAAATTATTTAACTATTTTTTAATTTAACCATTTCCATTCTTTACCCTTGTTCCCAAAATATTCTCATAAACAAATCTCTTGTTTTTTTATGTAAATACAAATCATCCGTTGAGTTATTCTCTTGGGAGCGAATTTGAAATCTGTACCCTTATGATTCTTTTTTTTTAAAATACATATACATACTTCTTCTTCTTTGATCCTTAGCCGCCGACCGTCAAAGCAGTCAGTGGCCATTACGCCTGGTGGCGTCTTGTAGGGCAACAACAAATTGATTCCACTTTGCTCGGTCGGCGGCCATCTTTCGTACAGTGCCCCAACTCTGGTTCATTCTCTGCATCTCAGCCTCCACAGTCCTCCGCCAAGTTGTTTTTGGTCAACCTCTCTTTCGTTTTCCTTCAGCGATCCATAGCATAGCTGTTCTTGTGATGGCATCGGGGTCTCTTCTGAGGACATGGCCAACCCAGCTCCAGCGTCTGCCAGCTATGATGGTGTGCATGTCCTCTTGCTTGCTCCGAGTAAGCAGATCTTGGTTGGTGATGGTATTCGGCCAAAAGATTCGGAGAATTTTTCTTAGGCATGTTGTGTGAAAAGAGGACAATTTCGACATTTCCTTCTCTGTAACTCTCCAGCTCTCCGCGCCATAGAGAAGCACAGAAAGCACACAGCTCTGATATAATACTAATTTTGTGCTTGTGCTGTACTGAGAGGACTTCCAGATGTTGTTTAGACTTAAAAAAACATATACATACAGAGCTATTAAATTAATGTTTTGCTGAATCACTTTAGCTGGGGGCTTATAAAATACGAGTCAAAACATATATTTCTGACAGAAGTGGGCGGATAATACGAATTTTATAACAAACTTAGATAACTCAGTTGTTGTACTTGCCATTCTAAAAATCCATGTGAGACTCCCTGAAATAGAAACAACAACCTTCTATTTTCATCTCTGTCAAAAGTAATCTTGAACTTTGTTAAAAAAAACAGAAAACAAACTCATTCCTAAACTCGAGTTCAGCCATTATTTGACCACCACAGCAGAGCAGGGGAGACAACACGCCACGGCAGTTCAAGTCCTTACAGCTGTAAACATGAAACAGGACTCATTAAAACAGCGCTTCTTAACCCCTTTTGAGCCAAGTAAAGCCTATAGATGTCTTATTGGAAACAATTTGCATTCATGTATTTTGAAATTGTTATATACAAATAATACACTTTATTACAAAGAAAATTCGTTACACACACACACACACATATATATATATATATATATATATATATATATATATATATATATAATATATATATATATATATATATATATATATTATATATATATAAATATATATATATAATATATATGTATATTATATGTATATGTATATGTGTATGTGTATATATATATATATATATATATATATATATATATATATATATATTTATATATATATATATATATATTATATATATATATATATATATATATATATATATATATATATATATATATATATATATATATATATATATTTAATGTATATGTATATATATATATATATATATATATATATATATATATATATATATATATATATCTATCTATATATATATATATATATATATATATATATATATATATATATATATATATATATATATATATGCATAGTGAAATATGAAGACGATCAGTTTAAAAAAAGCATACATTTCCTTAAATGGAACACTCCATGATAATTCCTGAATAAAATTTTAAGTGAAAATTACATTCCAGTATGTAGGTTATGTACCTGGACCCTTATTTTCTGTTCACAGACCTCCAAAGGATCCATAGACCACAGATTGAGGAACCTTGCATTACGATGTCAGAAACACGTTCCTGGTCAAAGATTTGTATTTTATATGAGATTAACACGATTATTTTAAAAAAAATTTTAACAAGACAAACACGAACGACTGATTATTTCAATAGTAAAAATACTTTTCTCTTATCTTCAGAGTTGCGATTCTTATGGGTTTTTTAAAGCGAACTTTATGAAATGTAAGTACATATCTTTATTGATCGTCTGAGCGGTATTATTTTGCCATGTCTTACTTACTTACTTAGTCGTTCCACTTCTACCGTGAGGTGTAGAGGTTTGGAAGAGAGAGCGCCAGACTATCCTATCGGCTGTCTTCCTCCTGGCCAGGTTTTGCCATGTCTACTGTCATTATTGCCATTGTGTTTCAGCTCAATGAGAAATACAGGTCTTCAACATATTCAAGCTAAGCCTTTCTGGCCTGTGCAATTTGTTTTAGGTCTTTCTATTTATTCTTTGCCCGTTTAACGTCGCTCTCCAGTTCTCTTAGTTTAACTAAATAAACTAATGCTTTTGCAGCATGTAGCAAAAAGTGGGGACACATTTAAACAGTCAGTATATTTTAATAGAAGGCAGACTTGAAGGCAAACGTGCAAGAGGAAGACGGTTCTATAAGTGGGAAGATAATATAAAGAGATGGACAAGAAAGAGTCTATCAGAGTGTACCATCAAGACAAGAGACAGAAGACGTTGGAGATCCATTGCAGTCGACCTTTGTTGTGGAGATGGCAGATGATGAAAGTTAGTACTCAGACATCCCTGTGCAGTCATATATGCATCTTGGTAGCAATATAGACAACGTTACAGGAACAAATAGTGATATCAAAATATGTATATAAAATGCATGATGAGCTTTGTTTTCACTGGGAAATATATGGAAATCACAATAAATCAAGCGCAATACAAAAATAAGAAACTTTAACTCTCGTGTCAAGTACGGCCGTGTTGCATGACACTGAAACATGGACAAGAGAAAACGACAACCAAACAAATAACATTTACGTTCATAAATGGATGCTGGCAGGAATAGAAGGAGCAAAATGGGATATGATCAAGAAAACAAATGTGCTGGGTCAAGATGCGGATGTTGCACCAGTTTATTCCTATCGACAACTATGAATTTATGGATCACTTAACATACGAGGGAAGGTCAAAAAGAAATGCCTCGTAATTTTAATTTCATTCAATAGGCAAGAAAACAGATAAAATTCACATTGAAATGTAGCCCCAAGTCTGAACTTCAAAAATTTATTTCTCAATGTAGTCTCCGTTATTTGTTACAGTTTTTGTCCATCTTCTCACAAGGGCATGTATCCCCGCACGGTAAAAATTTGTGTCCTTTTTTCTAAACCACTGGCGTACGGCGCGTTTAAGGGTCTCGGTGTCCTCAAAGTGATGTCCGCGAAGATCTTCTTTCAGTGGTCCAAACAGATGGAAGTCAGAAGGTGCAAGATCGGGACTGTAAGGGGGATGTGGTAATAATGTCCAGCCAAATTCTGCAATCGCATCAATGGTGCGTTTAGCGGTGTGTGGCGTGGCATTATCTTGCAACAGTGGTGCAGTTCTCTGATCTTTTAATGGATAAAGTCGCCGAAGACGACCTCTAAGCTTCTTCAAAGTTTCAATTTAACGGTCTGCATTCACCGTGTTTCCTGTTCCAAGAAGCCGAGAAGAATCACGCCCTTCTCATCCCAAAACACGAAGGCCATAACTTTCCCTACAGATGGTGAACTTTTGAACTTCTTTCTTGTCGGCGATGTTGTGTGATGCCTTGAACTTCTTTCTTGTCGGCGATGTTGTGTCATGCTATTCCATTGACTGCCTCTTGGATTCTGGTTAAAAAAATATGAACCCAAGTCTCATCACCTGTCACAATATTCGATAAAAACTCTTCTCCTTCAGTTTCGTAACGGTGCAGGAGGTTGATGGCTATGGTTTTCCTTATTTCTTTATGTCTGTCTGTCAACATTCTGGGTACCCACCGTGCACAAACTTTTGAATAACCCAGGTCTTTAATGATGTTCTGGACACTGCCTTTACTAATGGACAACATGGAAGAAAGTTCATCCAGTGTTACCCGACGGTCACCACGAATGATGCCATCAACTTGATGAATGTTGTGTGGAGTCACTGCGGTAGACGGACGGCCAGTATTCAAACACCCAGCCAGTGCTCACGAGTTAGTGAGTCCCCATGTCTTTGCAGACTACTTCTGCGTGTCATGTTTGACGACTTACTTCTGCATCGGCGCTTGGTGAAAAATACTGAGAGCTCGTAAGAATACATGGAGGCATATTGAGTCATCTTTATATGACCAACAGCTATGCACAATGCTACATTATTCTTACGTGGAAGTGAACCTCTGTCTTTAAGGCTAATTACACCCTCATTGACTTTGAAATCATCTACACACTTCCAGGAATTCCCCCTGTGGTGAAGCTGGTTGAGAACCCAGCATTGCACACTAAGCTTGGAGAAGCCACTTGAGCCCCAGGCTTAGACCTGGTTGACTGCATGCAGGAGGATCTCACTGTGGACCCAGTGATAGGCAGGGGACGCTGAGAAGTGGCTCTGTGCAGGACATGACAATTCCTTGGGAGAGCCCAGAACCAAAGAACAGTATTTTAGCTCTGTGAGACAAAACGCCAGTACGTGTCATTTTGTGGCTCTCTCACACTTTTAACCACTACGGCAGTATCCTTTCTTTTCTTCATTTTTCTCTCCGATCGCTTATTATTTGGTATATTTTGTCTTTCCATTCATTATTTTGCTCTATGCTGAATCTAATAGGGGGAAGTCTCTAACACTCCACTCTCCTACGGAAGTATCTGCTATGGAACTATCTTTATATCTTACATTTTTGCTTTACCACTCCTCAAACTTATTTACGTTCCGCTAGGTGAACTGTGGTATTATCTTAACAATACCCGGTCATTATCACCGGTTAGCGGTAATACGTTTGTCGCTTTGAGTCGCCTAGCCAAACTTTGATAATAGACGATCCTCGTTGGACAACCATATTGTTTGTCTGAGCGGCCGGCGACCCTTTTATTTGACTGTCTGAAGAAGGCACGAACACACAGGCGACAGTGAGATAATAGTTTCACGGGCCCATCCCTTGTGTGATTAACGCAGATAATCTGTCTGGCCAGGCAATCTTGACAGAAGGCATTGAGACAGGTAATCAGTTCACACATTTGTTTGTGAGAGTGCACAAGATGTCACTGGAAATATTGCGTCTTATTATAAAGAGGTCACAAGTGGGAATATTAAATTTAATATTTTAAACACACGTGGGGCATTGTGAATTTAAACACCCCAACCCACGTAGTGCGAAAAGAGCTTAAGATTGGTTTGAAGTGAGAGCCGGAATATTCAATGAATCTCATTGGCAAGTTGGCCGGGAAGTACAGTCTGTGATGTGAACTGGAAACTGAAAATACAATCTAGCGAATTCAGAGACGACACAGACAGCTTCGCAACTTCAAACGAGCAACTCCCAAAAAGCCAGAAAGAGAAGGATCGGAGCTAGAATTCCATACCTATAAGTGACAGATCGAAGTATTTTGGAAACTTAAAACCTTAAAAAGTAAGCCCGCCTTTATAAATACAGAGACTGAAAACTTGAGGACCAGGACTTTAAATATCAAGACTGGAAAATTAGGAATTGGATCACACGTTGTGAACGGTGACTTGGGTTTTAGAAAGGAAAGTGAGTGCAGAAAAATGGTTTGAGAAAGTTGAATAGAGTAGTTAAAAGACTATTCGTCTTTGTTGTAGGGAAATGATATGAGTAGAGGAGTGCTTTAGGGAAAGGGAGGTAACTCCGTGGATCCCTTTTGGGAGATGTAGTTGATATTTTAAGGTTAAGCTTATGATGTGAGTTCTAAATTATGGTGGGACAAATTTGCACATAATGGTTTGGTAAAAGAATTAAAGAAGAGTGTATAGGTTTTGAGTGTAATCAGCTAAGGGAGATAACTTGAAATTACGTCCCTTGAAAGGTTGGTGAGCGAGCAAAAGTAAACACGCACAAGAAAAGTTTTGGTAGGTGAACACATTTTAGGAGAGTACGAGAAAAAAATGTTAAATCGGGGGATTGGGCAGTCTGATTTGGAACGCGCTCAGAGTAGGTTAGCAAGTTTGCTATGAAGTAAGATTTGTGGAGTGGCGAGCGATGTGTTGATGGTTCATGATTCTGGCGAACAAGCCACTGGAAGTGGTTGGATTGCTGTGGTTACAGACTGGTATCAAATTGTTTTGCCGAACCTACAAGATGCTCAAAGGCCACTTTTAAAATAGTGATAGATGAAGGCAAAAAAGACGATGTCGCCATTTGCAAGATTTATGTTAACAAGTTGTCAAGATTTTACAAGACGAACAGGTATGTTGAATAAGATGAAGAGAAGATAGACAGTAGCTAAGGTCAGAGCGGGGAACAATGACTATTGATATAAATAAACAGCCCTGGTAGTTAGACCAGTTTTATACAGTAAAATAACTCAAACTAGTTCCACCAGACCTACGTGCCTCATCATGAGTTGCAAACAAAACCAGAGAACATAAATTCTTATACGAGCTAGTAAAGCTTCGTCAGACTATAGGTAGAAGAAATTGATGGAGTGAGAGGAAACTTATTTCAAGGTTTTGTTAATGAACATGTTTTGCATATTATGAAGAAGACCCACCAGTGATGGAAGGTTGGACATGAGTCAATTTTTCGACGGATTTTGTTTTTGAATGACTAACTGTAAATAAACACCATTCTGTTATGCACTGCTGGTTGAGTGCAGTGCTTTACGATAGATGTTCCTCCATCCATCATCTGTGATGTTCGTGTGATGTACTATCATCTAGAGTTATAGTACCATAACATCATCAGCACCCAGCTGCCTACTGTTTGGGTAGTGAGACGAGTCCACGCTATACAAACACTGTAAAATACAAACATCAACCACACCATCACGGCCACAACGTCGTCAGATAAACTTTCCCAGACCAAGTGTTTCGCAGATTCACCCGTCATACACGGGATTCACAGTTTCCAGACCAAGTGGTTCGAGAGCATATAACCTAAATTGCTCGTGTCCATCTTAATCTGCGCGAGGAGATTGTGCTTTCCCAAAACTTATGGGTAAGTGTAACAATTATTTTACAAATGTAGATTTGACATGTTTTCTTGCAAAGTGGTTATATATATATATATATATATATATATATATATATATATATATATATATATATATATATATATATATATATATATATATATATATATATATATATATGTGTGGCAACCTCAACATATGAAACGAGTATATTCATAAACCACTTTAGCAAGCGCTGGTGATTTTTTCTAGCCAGTCGTGTGGAAAACCGACAGCAGAGGTGACCCCAGACTCCGAATGGAGCAGTGATGAGTGATGCTTACATCACATGTGCCTAAAGTGTATAATATTTTGTGAGATATATACACTTTGTTAATTGTAACTCAGGCAACTCATTATTCGCGCCGTCCAGACACATTTTCCAAGTTAATACCCAGAGGAATATGGTGATTTTTAATTATCTTCCCTGAGCTACAATGTGTAGTCGGGAATTTAATTCTTCTGAGAGATTAACATTGGTGGGTGGACAGCGAGAATGCGCCTGTTAATTGGCAGCCAACAAATGTACTTAGCATTTGTTTTATAGTTTGTCTAAAAAAAGTTCGTGGTACAAGACTACTTGTGGTTACAAGCTATCAGACGGTTCGAAGTACTGAAGTTACTACGCCACTCGTGTGAGAAAAGTACACTCATCAACAAGAAGTGACGAAAACCACAGCGACAGGACTCACCTAGAGTTAAGTTTTCTTGTAAAAAAGACGAAAGCAACGGACTTTGATAAATTCTCACCTACTTGTATTTACATCAAAATTCATCATTCTCTCCTTATTTTAACTGTTACAGACTAATTCATGATTAAATTTGTTACATGTTGTTTTAAAATACAGTCATAGTCGATTCAGTTTTATATGTATGAAAGCGAACGTTTGAGCAAGATTCTTTAAAACATACACATAGATATATTTACATCTATAGAGCCATTACTTATAAGAGGAGTTTCGTTGGATTACACCAACTGGGGACTTGAACAGGCTAAAAACCATAGCTTAAATCCTTCACAAAAAGCGACGGACAGATATAAGGTAACCACTGCTCAGCCCTATGTAGCATGGTTCATGACTTCTGAATTATCTTGTGAAGACTCCCTTCATATAGAAGCGCCATAGCACTTCTATCTACATCTCTGCCAAAAGTAATCTTGTGCGAAGGTAAACACCTTTGACGACCACATTTAGATACTCTAGAGTTTTAGCCATTGTTGGACCACTACTGCAATGCAGGGGAGGCAATCCGTGACAAAACTCCCTTGAGGTAGAAGCATCATTATCCTTCTAACTACCACTCTGCCAAGAGTAATCTTGTGCAAATGTAGATACCTTTGAAGACCCACATCAGTTACTCTTGAGTTTTGGCCACTGTTGGACCACTACTGCAGAGCTAAGGGGAAGCAAACCGTGACACAACTCACATGTCCAAGTATGGTCATATTGTAACGCCATGAAATACGTACAAACAAAAAACACACACTCAACCAAAAAGTTACATTTATTTTCATAAATGCGATTTGATGAAGAATAGAAGGATTGAAATGGTATGAAAAGATCATCAATGGAGAACTGATGACAAACCAGACAAGTGCCAGTGGAACAAACGGCAAGGAAAAGACACTGGTCTTGAATAAGACGCACATTGAGGTACCCAATTTACACCATTTAATAGCATCCTTGCTCTACATTTCACAGAGAAATAGGGTGAATCAGAAAATGTACACAGAAAGGCACTAGACACAGACATTTAAAGATCGTGAACGGATGACACAGATTAAGATGGCTCGGCCAGGACCTCCGTTGGAGGTTTATGCTTCTGAGAGAGCTGAATGGAACTCCGCCAAGACCAGTCTCATGCCCGTGCTGAGAAAGGAGGAGGGATTATGACTGGATCAGAGCTCTTCATACGTCTAGGAAGTAGCGAGTAAAACTGTGAATCAGCTAGACGGCCTGCATGGAGGCCATAAGGAGGCACCTGTTTGCCTTAAAATTTGATTACAAGAATCTATAGGGAGAAAAATGGACTTACTTTTACAGCGACGACTTTTACACCCCAAGGTAGAAGAATAAACGTTATAAATAAGTTTGGGAGTTGAATGGTGTCGTGAAACATTCTAAATCCACATATATAAATTAAAAGGTAAATGTAAAGCCTAACACATAAATTCAATAAAAGGGAAAGAAGAATGGTAAAGAACAGTGCTGTCACAATGACTGTACTCGAGATCCCCCTTTTTCTGCTTCGTCTGCATGTTCTCACGCTTTCACGTTTACTAGTAAAGCCTACAGCAGCATACACGCGTTTCAACAAAACAATAAAACGTGTACTGTATTTCTTAGAAAACCTTGAGATAGACACACTGCGTAATGACCTAGATTAATATTCCATTAATTTCATTTTATACACTACGTTAACATAAACGAAAGGACAGATGGACTTAGGATAGAAAGAGAGAGGGCTGAACGGAGGACGTATGCAACACTAACACGCGTCTCGCGATTAATATTAATGCCACCCCCAACGCGAAAGGCATGAAGCACTAACTTTTTTTCAAATAGACAGTGATAAAAAACACTACCAATACACGGTTAGGTTTTAAAAAACATGTTTAATGCTTATTAGGAAACATGACATTCTACTGTTTTATGTCTGAAATCCTGACATTAGTCTGACAGAACAGTCGAAAAGGCAGGACAGGTGGCGGTTCTAAATCGAAAAAAAAATAAAAAATACACGACTATCCTAGGAAATGCATATTTTGAACGCAGCCACTTAGCTCCATTAAATTTATATATTTGGGTGCCTTAGGACTTGCTGACAAAGAATATGTTAGGTGTCAAGAAATTAGTTTAATAATTAACAAATTATAGCCATAATACTAGAGTGGTGCTGTCAGACAACACCAAATCATAATCGCACAGTGGCATGTTTTGAAACCACCATTTTACGGGAAATAGGCCACCATGTTAAATCCGATTTGATTTTAGGGAATGATATGTAAGGCTAAACATGATTAGTCGGATTGCAAATACTATTTTTGGTTGTTAGGGGAAACGCAGGAAGGATACATTTTTTCAAAAGCTTTGTAAACATGGCCCTATTGGCTAGACCCGTTGATATAGTCATTTAGGAGCGTCTGTTCAGTGCCACATTTTAAAATAAACTTACTAAGAAACAGTGCGTTGAGATCCAGCTCCTATTTTTCTAAATAAAAGCCTGGGACAGAGGCAGATCGGAATTTGTGCCATAATTCATCGCCGGTCAACGTATTTGTTTATTATTTCCATGAATTGTGGTAAGATTGACATATTTGATATCTTTTTGATGAAAATTGAATGTGAATTGATAATTTATGTCTGTATATGTGTGTGGTTCAGTAGCAAACATGAGGCAAAGCCTAGATAGTGCTCCAACCTGAACAAAACTTGTCGGAGAGAAGTATAAATGCATGGGATCACCAAATAGTACACTGACACCTATCTTATTGACTAGAAGGAACTAATGCTGGAATTGCAGAGGCGTAGTAACCATTTAGGAGGAGAATACTGGTATAAATTGTTTCAGATGAAGCTAGCAGTTGGCCTACCGCTCTGAACTCAGTGTTTGTTATGTATTGTGTTCAGTGTGGAAACAGATTATAAATTAGTTCTGAAGTAGGAGGTACAACCTTCTTGTTTCAGGGACCGTGGTCATAACTTATTGAAGCAGCACCTGGTCTGAGTTTTGCTGAATCCAGAGGCTGATAGCATACCCCTTGGTCCAGATAGCGACTAGTGAGGTGTCTCAAGAACACGGTGAAGCAAGCGAGCAGAGGAGTCTGTTTACTGCCGCCCTCACAGAAGATAAGATTATGTGGCCAGAGCAGCTCAATTTTATGTGCCCCTCTAAAACTGACAATATAGTGTTGCCAGTAATTTTAATGGAAGGGGACGTGATCTGGAAAATATTAGGTGAGCAGATTAGATTATGGGTTGTCATTGCTTGAAGACGTGATTGTCTTTAATGTTATGTTAAATTGTAATAGTAGAAGTAAGGTTACAAAGCGTGTGAACGCTAGTCAGTTCAATTGTGGAGGTTTGTTCACTCCGAACTGTTTTGAGATACGGGTGTTTAGCTATTTGTGGCTAGCCCGTGCAAGTAGTGAGACTGAACGGTGTTTTTTAACAGCCGGGTCTCGTAGCTGTTTTAGGGGGAGGATGTGTATTCCCGTGGGCAGTGAGTTTTGGGCATCGATCTGGAGAGGTCGCCCGATAGTGTGTGTTCTTGATAGTAAGCCTGTACAGTGCTGAATATAAGAGGCCATGATTTGTGTAAGGCCATTATTTCCTTAGAGAGGATAATTGTGTTATGTGAAGACATGTTGATAAGTGATATTATTGCAAACTGCTGGGTGAGCAGTATTGTGAATATTTTGATAAGGATCCATTAACTTACACATGTCATATAATAGCGCTAAGATGAGTAAAGGCGAGATTATTGCAGACTGCCAGGTATGGAGTCGTGTGAGAAATTGCTAGTAGGACTCATTAGATTATGACAGCGCTTATGTGAGGAGAGTATCTTGAGGATGCTATTTATGCAGTAGCACGGCGATGATGTGAGCCGTTTGCTATCTGTGAGGAGGCCATATTTACGGATCCAGTATTATATCTTATAGCACAGGAGAGTATCTTGAGGATGCTATTTATGCAGTAGCACGGCGATGATGTGAGCCGTTTGCTATCTGTGAGGAGGCCATATTTACGGATCCATTATTATATTTTATAGCGCAGGAGGAGTATCTGGAGGATACCATAGTGATGCAGTAGCACGGCGATGATGTCCGTTTGCTATCTGTGAGGAGGCCATATTTAGAATATTATAGCGCTAATGTGAGGACAGGTGGATAGCGCTGAGTTGAGGAGTATCTTTAAAGAGATCATGGATATTGTAGTATCTGCATGATTCTGAGATGTGAGAAGTACTTTATTATTGTAATGCTATAACTTGTAGTTTGACTATAACTGTGTATTCTGTATTAACGTGACGTGTTGTGGTGTATTAAACATTCGTTAACAGTACACCTGCCGTTATAACCATAAATGACTTCTACGTGCGTACCTGTGTTGTGAGTGATTGTTCCAACACGCACGCACTCAATCAACCACAGAGAAATTTACAAATAACTCTTATCAGTGGTGGACCAAACCAACGGGTCGTAACACCCACATTACATTCGCGTGATAAGAGAGTAAATTAGGTCAGATTCTGGACCAGTCATTACAAGTGGGAACACTGAACTGTGTTATGTTTGGCTCTGTGTGGGCGTGGCTTAATTCAACTGTACACAGGTATCAGCTGACTGCGCATATCCATCCTCATATCTTGGCGTGTGTAGCAACTAAACTAACTTTATCAGTTGGTTTCGATATCAAACAGCTGTTATCTGATAGCGACATTGATGCCATAATTGTTACAGTGCTTGTTCCAGTCTTTCCATATGCAGATTCAACTATAGGTGCAGTATTTTGGAGAGTTCGTCTGCACGTATACCTCAAGTAACAAGTTGCGGGGTTGCTGTGTTCAGTTCCTGTCGTCTGATGCATTGTTGAGGACATACTGTACGGTGGCAGAGATCTGAAGACAAGAGAGCTTAGTCCTTCTACCTTTCTGCAGTGGAGTAGTTTTAACGTCAGAACTTTGTGATATCCAGTATGTTGGCGAAAGGGTCGGGATTACCTTCAGTTAAGTGGTTTTGTTGTGTGTAAATGTTGCCACTTCTGTCCATGTCAACAAGCCTCAATCTGCACTATCCTATTCTATTGATAACTATTGTTGTTGTTGTCGATAATTATATCGATTAATTATGGAATGTGATGATGTACAGGGATTGATGATACAATATTTGAGATCTAAACTTGATTTGGTATAATGAAAGTTTAATTAAGACATATATGGTTGACTAAGTAAACAGGTCACAATGGATTGTGATACAGATCCAGAGGATATGAGACCTGTATTAGAGTATCTGTTTCAAGAGGGGACAGATTATCAGGGATTAAAAGGCCCAGAGCTTGAGTCACATGTTATGGACAGGTTTTTGGTCTGTGCATCAAGAGCTCTAAGAGAGTTTGCTGATGAGAGATTTCAGTCAATTCCTCATGTGAGTATGGCTAAGGATCTAGCGAGGTTGTTAGTTTTGGACCTTCGTCTGTTTTTGGACAAGCATATTGGTAACAAACGTGATGAAATATTGAAGATTATGCGTACGTTATGGCGCGACGACATGCATAGTGACCAGAAAGAAGAGTTAAAGGATGAGAAGCAAATAGGAGACATAAAACAGAGTACACAGGAGCTAAGGGAAAGTTGCTTAAAAAGTACTACTGAAGTGAATTAGCTACAGAAAAAAGTGACTAAACTTACAGGTGATTTATGTAAATCAAATTCTGAGCTTGCTTGTGTTCGAGCAAAATTAGACTCGGCATTAGGCAAAATTAAAGAGATGGAAGCTCAGATGGGGAAAAAAAATGGCGAAGTTAGAAATCTGACTCAAAAAGTTCAAGAGAAGACGGAGATTTCTGGGAAATTAGAAGTTCAGATTAAGAAATATGAGAAGTTGTGTAATGAAACACTTATTGATCTATTAAGTGACGATGAGATTTGTGGTCGCCAAATTAAAGAAAAGGATACTATATCCCTAGAGAAGGTTGATAGGCTTACGAATAGTCATGATATTGAGATTGAGAGGGTTGATAAAGAGAGAGTGAAGGAGTTAATGATGGAGAAAGACAAATTGATTAAGATTGAAAATTCGCTAGCAGAGGAAAGCTGCAAAGTTTTAAGAGTTAAGGATTTAAACAAGAAATTAAGTGAACAGATTGCACTTAGAGACATTGAGATTTCAGAGGCCAGGAAACGAGTGGATGGCCTGCTTGACATTATTTTGAAGAACAAGATGTGGTCTTCCGTCAGTGTTGACGATGATAGACAGAAAGTTTCTTATCATCAGAGCACTAAAGCAAAAAGCCAGCCTTATACACTTTTTGCGGATTCTACGGTCAAGAATGGTGGACATAGATCTTTCCGTGGGAGATATAACTTCTCACGCAATACAGATGATTCCAATGATAATGATTGCTGGCGGCAGAATAACAAAGGAAAATCTACAGTAATATCCAGTTCTGTAGATAAGAAAAGAAACAGTACTAAATCTCATGTCAGTATGTTAAAAACCAACCGCATATTTATTGACAGATCTGATAAATTGGTAACAAGTAACAAACATACCACTGCTTGTTCCATGAAGGAAACAAATGTGAAAAAAAATAAAGAGATTGTCAAACCTTCTAGTCATACCCAGTCAAGGCAGTGTGACTCATTTCTTAAACACATTACCACAAGCAAAGAAAAAAATAATTTTGATAGGAGACATAACCCTAAGGTTATAAAGTACCAAGGGAGTTCATCCTACGGTAACGTTTCTTCTCCCCAAAACATGAAAAAATGTGACAGATCTCAACATTGTGATAAGAGTTTTGAAAACTATAGCAGAAGTAATTATATGAAAGTTCATCAGTCTAGTAATAATTTTCCTGCTAAAAAGCCAGTTCTATCTGATGGACATTGTTATCTAGGAAGAAGTATTAAGCATAACTATTGTAACTGGGATTTAAATCAGTACAACGGTGTTAATAGAGCAAATAACAATGCTCTCAAAAGAAATTATACAGATCGCAACCAGGTTAACTGTGCTCCACATAAGAGCAAGATTATTAGCAATCAGAGTAATAGGAACGGTAATAGGTTCTTAAATGCTTTTGCTTGTCATGCTGATAGGTTTGAGAGATCATCTCGGTCTTGTGAAGGTAGTAAATTTTTTTCAGCCTACCGCACTGACAACTGTGAATTATAGGTCAAGTTGTCCCTATGTTGTCTGCTATGTGACGAGAGTTGTTGACATCGCAGGAGGGCCACAACCTTACACCACGGAGTTTGGGTAATTGTAAAGTGAATTTTCCGTGTTCACTCATAATCTTACCATGGATTAAAATAGATATTTTCATTTGTATTGTCTCACAGCGAGCGACTGTGCGAGGGGAATCACCATTCTAATTTGACATTACCTGCGAGAGATATAGATCACTATGTACCATTTATCCATTCAAGCGAGCCTAGACAGTACATTAACCCACCGTGTCATGATGTCACCTTGCGTGTTGATGAGATGTTCGCAAGACCTCGAAGGAATTTTTTTTTTTAAAGGTCCTGTTTATTTTTTGTTCTGTTTACAAACACTGAATGTTATTGTATTCCTTAGTATAGAACTTTATATGTTGTTAATGAAATATTTTGTAATCTCTTTGTAACATTTGATTGCCATAATGTTTTGGTTGTTACTTATATGACTGTATTTTAATTATGCATTAAGTTGATTTTTATGCACAAACTTATTTACTGAGACAATGTAATAGTCATTTTCATAGATAGACCTGAGTGTTTTATTCACTACTTAAAATTTTGGTTTTGTTTTTCATCATGGGTTTCATACCATGTTTAGTTAACATATTTATATACAGATTATTTGAATTAATTGTTTAGTGAAAGGTAATTTTAAACATAACTTGTATGTATTATTAATGATTTTGCGTTGAAGTTAAGGACGTATTCTGAAACTTGGTTTTCATTTTTTCTAAATTATGACATTTGATAATTTAAACAATTTGATTTTTTGTCAGCTAGAATTAACTTAAATTTCCTATTAAATTAAGTGGGTAGAATTAACAGCGACGGCTGATACTCGTGATCATTTACAGAATTTAGATATCTGATTATAATACATAGTTAAGATAAAATAATATTACACTTATATATATTTATAACTTCGTTTGTAGTTAACAGTTTATTACCCAATGTGACGTTTCTTTGATGTATTTTTTTTTTTAAAAGAAGAGAAAAAAAAACTTACACGTTTTGATGTGTGTCTATTTAAAGATAAGATTATTTTTATGTTACTCAGCTAATTTAATTGTTAGTTATTAATTATAGCTACATATTACTTAGAAATAAAAATACTATTTTTATTTAACCTAACGTTAAGAAACATTTTTTGTATTGTACCTTTTTTGAAAAATGTGTTTTGGACATTGTGATATTTATTTTTTCTGCGCCAGCGCTAGATTGTATGTTAAGCTTACTATTATGTAGTGACATTAATTCTTTGAAAATGTTGTGATGTTTGGATGTATTTTTTGGTTGTTAGCGCTTGACTATGCGTCTATGCGGAACTTGTGTTATCGTTAATAATTTTTTTGTTTAGGTGATATTTGATGTAATTTATTTTTAGTTATGTATAAGTTTATAATTTAGTTAAATTACTTATTATGCTGTGCTTGTCATAAGCTTTCTTTTTTTTGTGTTAGTATATAAATATACTTTAGCATTTTTGTATTTTACAATACGATGTTACATTTGGATAATTATTGTTAGGTGTTGTTACCAACTTTCTTTACATTTGCATCTTTACTGTCATCTCTCTTTGTTGACTATTCGTCATTTCTTTACATCTTTTCTGTTGTCTTTTCAATATTGTCTGATATTTTGTTTATGCTTCCGTGTTTCATCTTTGATGTAATTCATACTTCTAGTATACTTTTTTCGTGTTACGCTATTTATACTTTCATTCTTTGTATTGTTAAATTAATTATATGACTTTAAATAATGTAATTGGTTCTTATAGTTCTATTTGTTTTACATGTATGGAATTGTTGTCTTCATTGTGTAATTATGATTCTATTTGATTCTTATCATATTCCCATTTCATATTTTGTCTTTTCGCTTACGATAGTTTATTTTCTGTTTAGTTTGTACTATGTTCTCTTGTCATAGGTATATTTTTGTAGGTAATTGATAGAACTTCATTAATTTTTTAAATTTTTGGGAATTAATTAAAGAGATATTTGACATAACTTCATTGACAGTTAAATTTTTGGGAGTTTATTTTTGTACGTATTTCATATAATTTCATTAACCTTTAAATTTTTGGATCTTAAATTTTCTAAAAAATGATAAATCATTTTTTCCCGGACGGTGTGGCAAACTGTTGCCAGTAATTTTAATGGAAGGGGACGTGATCTGGAAAATATTAGGTGAGCAGATTAGATTATGGGTTGTCATTGCTTGAAGACGTGATTGTCTTTAATGTTATGTTAAATTGTAATAGTAGAAGTAAGGTTACAAAGCGTGTGAACGCTAGTCAGTTCAATTGTGGAGGTTTGTTCACTCCGAACTGTTTTGAGATACGGGTGTTTAGCTATTTGTGGCTAGCCCGTGCAAGTAGTGAGACTGAACGGTGTTTTTTAACAGCCGGGTCTCGTAGCTGTTTTAGGGGGAGGATGTGTATTCCCGTGGGCAGTGAGTTTTGGGCATCGATCTGGAGAGGTCGCCCGATAGTGTGTGTTCTTGATAGTAAGCCTGTGATCTTCCTTATCAGTCATTTCTGACCAAAGGAGCGTACCTCCCGAAATAACTTTCGGTGGCACGAGGTTGGGCAATGTTAGATCAAGCTGTTGCCCATGCAGCATGACCCGGCCTGGACGTCAGAGGAACGGTCTAGCCGATACAGTCTGACACCAGTAGCAACAGCCTAGTCACTAGTAGGATACGGAACTTGCCCTCCAATTCATCTTCCCATTTAGTCATTACTGACTGTATTAGGGATACAGACACCTCGAGAGCAGAGGGTCTGGGAGCCGGACATTCTACGTCCCCGAGTCATCGCTGACAATATATGGGAACGCAGACACCTCGAGACCCGTAGGTCTGAGGAAAATGCCGGACTGCTCGAGCGCAATCTGGAAACGGACACGACTCTCTGCCACGTTTTCTAATACTGGGAGGGCCCGAAAAAGGCACCACACACAGTCGTTAGAGGCAGAAGTTCGCCGGTAAGCATGTATTAGCTCTAGAATTGCCACAGTTATCCAAGTAGGATCGTGTCATCTAAGGAACCTCGACTGATTTAATGAGCCATTCGCGGTTTCACCGTGAGACAGTGTGAACTTAGACATGCATGGCTTAATCTTTGAGACAAGCATATGACTACTGGCAGGATCAACCAGATAACTGTCTGACTGAACAGAGCATTTCGTCGCTCGCGTCGCGCGGGAAGGGAGACAGCGCTCTGTGCAGAGCGGATCCCGGCGGCCCCGGCGATTTTATTCTTGCGAGAACCACTGGCCGCCTGCCGACTAGTCGGACAGGACTGGCCGAAAGCGACACCAGATTACTGACTGCCGGCCCACGACTCGTTGCGAGAGCGGGGCCGTTTTTCGAGACTGTTGTCGAGCCACGATATGGAGATGCGACTGCTTGCTAACATCCCGACCGAAGGCTGCGATTTACGGACACAGGAGCTAAACTACTGCCTCGCTAACCGATGAACTGGGAGGGCCCGGTCGTACCGGGATCACCACGCGCAGTCTCTCGAGAGAGCGACCGCCAGCCCTCTTTTACAGTGCTGAATATAAGAGGCCATGATTTGTGTAAGGCCATTATTTCCTTAGAGAGGATAATTGTGTTATGTGAAGACATGTTGATAAGTGATATTATTGCAAACTGCTGGGTGAGCAGTATTGTGAATATTTTGATAAGGATCCATTAACTTACACATGTCATATAATAGCGCTAAGATGAGTAAAGGCGAGATTATTGCAGACTGTCAGGTATGGAGTCGTGTGAGAAATTGCTAGTAGGACTCATTAGATTATGACAGCGCTTATGTGAGGAGAGTATCTTGAGGATGCTATTTATGCAGTAGCACGGCGATGATGTTTAGTGCACTGGCTTCCTAGCGCAGTGGTCTATGGTTCGATCCCCAGATGAGGCGGAAAAATTTTTAGGCCACAAACGGCTCCTGGGTCGACCCAGCCCCAAATGGGTACCAGAGATACTCTGGGAAGGTTAAGGCGGCCGGCGTGATGCCGACCACATCACCCCTCGTGTGCCGACGGTCAAGATAATATGGGCCTAACACCATATTCCCAATATGCCTCAATGGGCGTGTAACGGGTTCCTTTACCTTTACCTTACGGCGATGATGTGAGCCGTTTGCTATCTGTGAGGAGGCCATATTTACGGATCCAGTATTATATCTTATAGCACAGGAGAGTATCTTGAGGATGCTATTTATGCAGTAGCACGGCGATGATGTGAGCCGTTTGCTATCTGTGAGGAGGCCATATTTACGGATCCATTATTATATTTTATAGCGCAGGAGGAGTATCTGGAGGATACCATAGTGATGCAGTAGCACGGCGATGATGTCCGTTTGCTATCTGTGAGGAGGCCATATTTAGAATATTATAGCGCTAATGTGAGGACAGGTGGATAGCGCTGAGTTGAGGAGTATCTTTAAAGAGGTCATGGATATTGTAGTATCTGCATGATTCTGAGATGTGAGAAGTACTTTATTATTGTAATGCTATAACTTGTAGTTTGACTATAACTGTGTATTCTGTATTAACGTGACGTGTTGTGGTGTATTAAACATTCGTTAACTATCACCAGCCGTTACACCCTTCCATGCTTCTATTGTGTGTATCTACTGTGAGTGACTGTCCCAAAACACACTCACCTTCTTCACCATAAAGACATCCAGCATAGTAATTATCAGTTCTGGACTGAGTTTTATCATATAGTAAATAAAGAGGGACAATAAATTGTTTCAATTGACAGGAACTGTGAACTTTTCCCAATACTATTTCCACCATAAGCAAACACTTGAAGTCATGATGACAAATAACCACCAAGCTTGAACAAGCCAGTATTACCTCATAGTACTACATCACAACTTACACACATATGATAATAATAATAAAATATGTCAATACAAAGATCATAACTATAAATTGTGTACATATAACTTGCAATTACATTTGATTGTGATTCCTGGTTCACTGTGTAGTTGAATCAGGATATCTATTATTGAAAGGAATTAATACATATATTTTTAAACGTTAACACTTGACTCATTTAAGATAGTCTTATAGAGTAATTTATGTGTGTGAGTGTCACAGTGTTGTAAAGTGTTGTGGAATAAATTAAATTGTTTATCTGTCGGTTGTTGTTGTGACTTACACTTCATCATTATCATAACCCTAGACATTCAACGTAGTCATCACAATATTCCAGAATAATTCTGACTGAGATATAAATGTGGTAGCAAGTAAGGTCATCTCTAATACACCACACTTATTAGATACAGATACCTTCACAGCTGATCTCAGTTAGTACACTAAGTCCCCTATAAATATTTATATCATCCCACTTTACCACAAATGGTAACAATTTATAATTTCGTTTATATAAACTTACACTTAATATTATTTATCGAAACACTGTCCTAGTATCACTCAGGTTCAAATCTTCTTCTTCTTCGTCTTCGTTCGCCCTCAGACTACTATATTAATGACTCTAATAAAGGCAGTAGTCAGCTCAAGGTTCCTGACATCTCGTTCACCCTCAGACTTCTACATTTATGACTCTAATAAAGGCAGTAGTCAGCTCAAGATTCCTGTCATCTCGTTCACCCTCAGACTTCTACATTAATGACTCTAATAAAGGCAGTAGTCAGCTCAAGGTTCCTGACATCTCGTTCACCCTCAGACGTCTACATTAATGACTCTAATAGAGGTAGTAGTCAGCTCAAGGTTCCTGATGGGGCTGAAAGATATGTGCAAATCATATTTCATCCCTGTTTTGTCAGCTGTTCGCTCTAGGTTTTTCTATGTCTTACTGGTCGCTTTCATTTATGTCTCCAGTTCTCTTGTCCATTTATTTTTTGATCTACCTCTGCTATTTTTACACTGGGAATTTCAGAATCCGAGGATATTGTGACCGCTGGGGTGACACAAGCAACAGTTTTGCTGTTGCAGATCGGTACAGTGGGGTTCGATCTGTAGTCCTTTTTCTTGTGTTAACCTTTGATTACTTCTAGAGCATACATCATCAAAAGACATTACGCCACACAATGAAGCAGATGTGAAACTAGCGCCTTATAGTCTTTTCCACTTTTTAATTAAATGAACGTATTTACAGTTATAATAATAATAATAGCCCCTTCAGTCATAACTTACTGAAGGAAGCTGGAGTGTCCTCTCTAGGGCGTGAGCTTGGGCAGTTATATGGAAATCAAGCTGTTTACTCTGCAGCATGTTCCCCCTCTCCACGTCGCCGGTAGATCCAAAAGGAACGGCAGTAGCCGATACAGTTTGGTACCAGCCACGTCGCAGGAGTTGCTAGAATAATGTTGATTCAACATTAGACTGCCTTAGGGACTACGCCTGCCTTAGAGTTTACTCCCGAAACCTTTCCCGTACATGGATATTCTCGCAAGGCAGCGGTGGTTTGAATTCAGAGTTTTACCTTATCTTAGATAGGCTACCAACCAAGGATCACGAGCCCTATACGCCCAAAGCTGCTGGTTTTAAAGCGTCAATGACTCGGCTTCGCTCCTTCTCCCGTCATTGGAAACAATTCCGCCGGGCTCTAATTAAGCCACACGGGAATTCCGGAAACTGGGCTTGGTTGTCAGAGACTATTTGAAGCGCAAGCGATAGAACATTTATCCGTAGTGAGAGCTTATCCTCACTACAACTTCCGGCTATGACAACCTTTGGAACCATTTATATATACTGAAGCACATTAAAAACGCACCACCTGTATAATCCAGGAACAGAGTGTGAAATGTAAATATAAGTGTTTACAAGTTTACATATTTGGAATCTTTATTCATTTTCCTATGAATCCCTGCTGGTCATTAATTTGTACATTTGATTGTTATGAAATTCATTGCATTCTGTGCAGGCAAGGGAGAAAACCAAAAATGCAACCAATAAAAAAAATTCATTCACACTATCCTCAGTATCTGGTATGTCCACCATGTGCTTGCAAACAAGCTTGGCAGCGGCTCCGCATGGAACGCGCAAGTCTCTGAAGGAAATTCCGGGGGAATCAAGTCCCATTCACGTGTAAGAGCAGCTTCAAGCTGTTGCAGATTAGCTGGAGAACCTTGCCTGTAGACTCTGCGTTCAAGCTCGTCCCACAGATGTTCTATAGGGGACATGTCTGGTGATAGGGCAGGCCAATCAATCGTCACAATGTTCTGCTGCTGTAGATACTGCTGCGTAATGCATGCGGTGTGCGCACGTGCGTTATCCTGCTGGAGAAGCTGCAAGTCTGAATAATTTGTGAACGCAGGAGCAACCAATGCATGCAGAAAGTCATCTCGATATGTCACAGCATTAACATTTCCTCGGAAGACGTGAAGAAGCAAGCGATGGTGAAAACTGAATCCTCCCCAAATGTGAATACTGCCACCTCTAAATCGGTTGTGCTGACGAACACAGCAATCTGCAAAGCGCTCTCCACACCGTCGACAAATCCGCATACGTCCATCAGCAAAGGATACGTTGAATCTGCTCTCGTCTGCATTCCACTGCAGTCTAGTCCATCTGACATGTTGCTCTGCCCACTGCAGGCGCTGCTGACGATGTCTGTGAGTCAAGTTGGGCCCAACATAAGGTCGTCTTGCAGTAAGGCCTGTATCTCTGAGTCGTTGTATGACTGTCATTCGAGAGACTTGCCCACGTCTACCCACTATTGCTCTTGTTGTTTGACTTGCCGGGAGAGAACGATTCCTTAGGTGACTCAACACAATATGACGATCTTGCACAGGGGTAGTAACTCGTGGTTGGCCACTCCGAAGTCTATCCCGGGGTACTGCCAGTGGTACCGTAACGTTCATTGAGACGTACAATAGTGCTGTGGTGGCAATTCATCCTTCTGGCAATGGCTCGCGAGCTCATTCCGGTCTCCAACATACCAATGGCTCGTTTGCGGTCGTTTTCAGATAGTCGTGGCATTTCAAGCACATGTACTGGGTGTTTTGTCTCAACGGTCTTTTTATACCGAGTATACTGCCACAACGCGTACACAATTTCAGGGTCATAGCTGTTGGGAACCGTGTTGCACGTGTAACTTTCATTGTTTTCATGTAGTCTGTACACAAACCCGTGGGTTGAATCATGCACTTTCCATTCCAGCAGCCATTCGCTCTCTACCTCATGACAAACACGGGGAAAATCCATTCCCACACTTTTTTCCCAGCTTCTCGGCATCAGTATATATAATAGTGGTGCGTTTTTAATGTGCTTCAGTATATATATAGATAGTTAGTTGTAATATAATTACTTACTTACTTACTTAGTCGTTCCCCTTCTACCGTGAGGTGTAGAGGTTTGGAAGAGAGAGCGCCATATAATGTACATAAGATGTTATTCATCCATGTTTAACAAGCTTCCACTCGTTTGCTGCATACACAGTACATATGATAACATCGACATCAACATTTTTGAAGTTATACCTCTTATAGATCTTCACGGGACCTAAGGTGCGTCAACAGTGAGAAATGCAGTTAGCGACCCATAGCTAGACTGCTTGCGTCAGGGTCAGCGAACCAGAGATGACCAAGACCCTACTCCACCTCCAAGTGATGGTCCTGGAAACAGGCTGCATCACTGTAGTCTGGCTGAGTTAGTAGGGATCAAAGAGGGAAGGCTAACCCGGTCCCAAAAATGCCGTGCTGAAGTCGGATGTGTCTGCCGAAAGGCGCAAATATCGCAGCTCCGCTGTAAACGGACACAGCGCAACCAACGTCCTTTTCAGGACGAACGAAGACGAAGAAGAATACATCTTCACTAGTCATAGAATGATTCTTTCTTAAATTAATGTGGCTTTGCTTTCCTGTTAGCTTTGTATCATCGGACTATCTTTCTTTAAATTTCGTTATCTTGAAAAAATCGTTTATATTGCTTGGTTATTCAGACTAGCCTGACCGCTAGGGAATGGTCATTTGATCCACGTCTTTGATAATTCTACCCATTACTCTGTTATAACAAATATCTTACTTACGTAGTCGTTCCTCTTCTACTGTGAGGTGTAGAGGTTTGGAAGAGAGAGAGAGAGAGAGTGCCATACTATCCTATCTGCCTGGTGTGGCCATGCGTGTTGATGGTGTAGATGTGTAGTGGGCGTTCGATCACTGCCCTATCAGTGGGTGGTTGATGATGATGGTGATTTACTCTACACGAATACAAATTGCTGAGCAAAGATGGTGGGTGATTCAACTCGATTGAACAGATTGCACTCCAACAACGATGTAACGAACGTGCAAATGTTTATTTACATCTATTCACATCTCAGCAATCAAGTGGAAGGGGATTCTTCTGCCCAACCTTACACGATGGATACATCTGTCACGATATTGCCTCCCTTTGCTTTGCAATAGTGGTCCACTGATGGTCATAACGCAAGCGTATATAAAAGTAGGTCGTCCAAGGTATATATCTTCGCGCAAAATTACTCTTGGCAAAGATGTAGATAGAAGATGAATGGCGCTTCTACCCTTGGGGAGCCTTCACAAGATATTCCCAGAAGTCAAGAACAAACGCTGCGTAAGGGCTGAGCAAATTTGTTAACTTATTATCTGGTCCGTCGCCTTTTGTGAAGGGTTTATGCAATGATTCTGGCCCGTTCAAGCCCCCAGTTGGAGTAATCCAACAAATGCCCTCTTATAAGTAATGGCTCTATATTTATATATGTATTTATCAAGAAAGACTGGCTCATACGTTTGTTTTCGTACAAATAAACTGAATCAACTATTATTGTTTTCTTTAAAATAACATACAACAAATTTAATAGTCAATTAGTCTTTAACATTGGGAAAATAAAAATGGAAAATTGGGAGAAAATTGAATTTAAAGTTTCCTCACTGAGGTTTAGAATGGGCTTTAGAATGTCTTTTAATTTTGCTGTTACACAAAACATAGCCCCAGATGAGTCCTGCAGCTGTGGTTTCAGTCACTTCCTGTTGCTGATGAGTTCACTTCTCCACATAACTGGTCCATTGTAGGCGGTTAATGTTGACACTCTTCTCTTACACTAGTTGCGTAGGAACTTCAGTAGTTAAGTCTGATGTCTTGTAACTACGAACTGTGACAAATAAAAAGAAAAAAATGCCTTCTGCGGAGTACATTTGTTCTCCTTAAATTAACAGGCCCATTTTCATGCGCTCCACCCACCAATGTTAACCTCTCAGAAGAATTAAATTCCCGAGCACCCAATGTAACTCAGGGAATATGATGAAAATTCACCAATATCCTTCTGGGTGTCAACTAGGAAATTGCGTCTGGAGTGCGTGAATAATGATCTGCCTGAATTACAATTTAAAAAAAAGGTATATAAATCTCCCAAAATGATTCTATACGCTTTATGCACATTTGATGTAATCATCACTCATTACTTATCCTGACACTCGTCTGAGTTCTTGGGTCATCACTGATGTCGGGTTTCCCGCACGACTAGGCAGAAACAATCACCAGCTGTTGCAGTAGTGGTTCATGCATATACTATTTTCATATGTTGAGGTTGCCAGCCTCGTATATAACCACTTAGCAAGAAAGCTGTAAAATTTACATTAGTAAATAATTTATTTACACTTACCCCAAAATTTTGGGAAAGCACACTTCTACTGGCACAGATTTAGAATGGACACAGCTCTGTATTAGAGCTTCGAGGTCACTTAGGTCTGGAAATATAAGTTAATTCCTCTGACGGCTGGTGTTCTGCAAATTCATAACCTGGGAAAACTGTTTGTATAATTCCTCTTATGACTTGGTCTGGGAAATACGAGTTAATTCCTCTGACGGCTGGTGTTCTGCGAATTCCTGGCCTGGGAAAACTGCTGTTAGAATTTCTCTCTGACTTGTGATAAAATTCACAAGTTTGCAGTCTTGTATTAAAATTGCGGGTTTACTTGTAAATTCCAAAGTTGCCCAATACTCGATCTGGTACTTATAGTTGGGGAATGATAAGTCCTATCCTCTTTCCTCTGGCTTGTAGGAGATGTTTAGTTGACACTGTGATGCAGTCTGTGTTGTTCTGTGTCTGATTTCTACAGGATATGACACATTCCTTAGTTTCCATTCCGAGCTGTGTTTCCGCCCAATGTTCCAATCAAATCCATTGTAGACTCTGCAAACCAATCAAATCTATGTAGCATTGTTTGGGTGGGGAAGCTTTTCATTACTCATCCCAAACGTATTTGAAAATATTAAATTTAATATACACGCGTGGCCTCTTACTACAGTGATGTCCTTTCGTTACATAAGACTTCGTGCGCACCTCTGTCTATTACAATATTGTAACCGTGTTTTCCTGGCATAATGTCTTCCGCCCAGATGTCTTTCCCGACAGATTATCTACGAGTAATTAACCCCTTTTTCTGCGTGCCTCCGCCAGACAGATGTCTGGTGAGACAGTGTTCTTCTTTCATCGTGCGCACTATACAAGCTTGTGTCAACATGATCAACAGCTTTCCAATCGGGTCAAATGTTTGACCGAAACGTTTCCACAGATGGTCAGACGGATTCAAAGAGATAAGCAGGTGACCGGTCTGACGACTGGGTATTGTTACGATAATACCAAAGTTCAGCTGGCGGAACGTAAACACGCCTGAGGAGTGGCAAACCAGACAAAGACAGTCCTATAGCAATTACTTTCGTAGCAAATACTGCCATAGGGGAGTGGCGTGTTAGAGACTTTCCCCATGCTATGTCCAGCTAAAGAGTAAAATGAATGAAAGGGCAAAAATGAAATGCCAAATAACAAGTGAATAATGAAGAAATATGAAGAAAGGAAGTTTACTGCTGTAGGGCTGAAGGCGTGAGAGATCACACAAAAGGACAGGTACAGTCATTTCGTCACAACATCTTTTCACACGGCAAAACCTGCTGGTCTTACGTTTGGTATCTAATTCCAGCAGCCTTGATGATTCATCGATTGTAGTGTCGTTCTCTAACAGGAGATCATTAGTTACAAGGCACACGTGAAGAGTGCACACAAACAAATGTGGTCGTGCAATTCTGTGACTGACCCATGCAGAAAAAAGGCTAGGCTATGTAAACGTGGAGAAATATTATAGAGAGGAGTTGTAGACCCTGGTTTCTCAACTGGGGTTCCACGGAACCCAATAGTTCCACGAGAGGTCATTAGAGATTAGGATGAAAGAAAACATTCACTTTTATTGTTTTTTAAATTTGTGCACCAGGGCGATGATAGTGCTCGCAGGGATGGGCGGTGACAAAGCAGCCCCGTATGGTAGTGCGCAATTGGACTATGTTCACTCTTGCACATACTTTATTTCATTAGCGTCTTATATAGTAGACATTTGTGATAAGACCTTTAGGTCTACTTGGATAAGGTTTTAACAAAATTATTAGGAAATTAAAGGAAACACTTTCTTTTACCTACACTACTGATTTGCATTAGAGTTGATATCCTTTGTGGGTAGGAGGAAACCACACACCCACAAAAAAGTAGGTTAATAAGTTGGCCAAGATAAACAGATCCACAGAAAAAAAATTATTATCTACTGAACAGAGAAATTGAAAATTATTATTGGATTATTATATTTACAACTTACTGATCACGCTAACGTCTCATGAGCTGTAGATATAGTAATTTTTGTGACGGAATTCCCCTTGACCTATACAATTATTTAAAGAGTTCCTCCAGGATAAAATGTTGGGAAAGGCTGGTGGAGACAGAAGTATCATTGAAATGGTGTAGACAGAAGTATCATAGATAGAGTGTAGATAGAAGTGTATAAAGAGAGGGCATTAGAGAGAGAGAGTATAGCCAGAAGTATCATATGTGGCTGCGGCAGACATTATGGGGATCTATTTTAGACACGCTGAGCTCTCCAAAGAGCTACCTTGATAAAATCATATCTGTTTTCAGGTTCGACAGTATGTGGAATTAGGAATAAGGGGAGACTATATGTATCTTTTATCTTATGCATGGAGGCATATCTGGAGACATCCTTATATGACCACCAGCTATACACAATGCTACATTATATGTACATGGGAATGAACCTATGTCTGTGGGGCTAATTATATCCTCGTTGACTCTTGGAATCATCCACACATTTCCAGGGATTCCCCCTGTGGTGAAACTTGTTGAGAACCCAGCATTGTTCACTAAGCTCGGATAAGTCACTTGAGCCTCAGACGTAATTCTTTAGCTTTGACCTAGTTGACTGCATGCGGGTGGATCTCACTATGGGCCCAGCGCTAGGCAAGGGGAGCTGATAAGTGGTTCTGCGCAAGACGTGGCAATTCCTTGGGAGAGCCCAACACCAGAGCACAGTATTTTAGCTGTGCATAATTGGAGAGCCCCTTTGGATGGTAGGGAATGCACAGCGTACCACTCGTTTCTTACTCCTAGCTTGTGACCCTATGTGACGATGCTTAAAATGCAAGCCAAGCTGGAGAAACCGGAACTCATGACTCAACACGTTTCGGAATGGCAGAAAAGCCACAGGAAAAGCCTAGATCTACAGTGTAGTTAACACCAAGGAGTTTTCAACTTGGTATTGGCTGCAAACGAGCGAGAAAATTTCAGCAGTTCTGGTTAAACAACAACAATATCTGCCTTAACATCTGTGTCCTGCAATTCCATCATCAGAGTAATGACAAATTCAAATTAAATATTTTTTCTTGTTAACAGATGAGGTCAAAAGAATACGTGGTTTAATAAAAACAGTAAGCAAAGTTACAGACTGTTCAGGGCGACTCTTATCTGTTATTGTGTATGATTTATTACCGATATTTCTTTCCGGATAGTGGGCAAGTCGTGTCAGCGCAGACAACTGTGTTGCGTTGGGCGGTAAGAGTTAGTTAGACTATTAATGTTAAGTTTGACTATTGTGTGTCTTACTAAATGTTACCAAATTATGTATATAATAGTGACTTTTTACTTAGAGACATGTTGCATATGATCACCATCTTTAGTATTGTCATTATAAGTTTACATTAGTTTTCTTTAAAATGATAATGACATATACTGGGGGAGTGTCATGGGTTGCCTCCCTTTGCTCTGTAGTGATGGTCCAGCAATCTAATGTGGGTCTTCAAAGGTTTCTACCTTCACACAAGATTACTCTTGGCAGAGATGCAGATAGAAGGATGATGATGCTTCTACCTTGAGGGAGCGTTCACAAGATATTTCACAAGTCAAGAACAATGCTGAATGTGTCTTAACAAAGTTAACTTTTATCTGCCCGCAGCTTTTTGTGAAGAGATATTATATAATTTAGTTTAGCTCGTACAAGCCCTCAACTGAATTAACAGTAAAATTCTTCTTATTTGCTCTATATAGATATAGCTTAATCATACTGAATCATGCGTGTGCACTACTCTCTGTAATAACTAAAGTAACTATGAATTTGTACAACAACATACAACAAATTCAATGATCAATTACTTTTGAAAAAAAAAATGTAAATAAAAAGGAGCTGGTGATCAATAAAATGTAGGCGTCTTCCTAGAAAACATGTCAGCTTTAGAAGCGTAATGTTGAAAAGCAAAAACAGAGTTCTTCTGTGATTGGCCTGCTAGAAATGTCACTTAGCTGCCAACAACGCTGAATTGTTGGTGCTGCTGTTTCCGTCAATTCATCTCTGTGGCAAGGGCACACATCCAGATCAGTTCAAGAGGTCACCTCTTCTGGTCAAGGCAAGGTATCTTCACAACCCATGGAACGTAGGTTTCCAGTGTCGATCACAAACTTGGCCTGTTTTTGCTTTATGTTGGCCAGATGTTATGTTACCAGTCCAATCTCATTGTTATCATTAAAATTCATAACGATTATGTGTGGGGTATCTTCAGCTCGACAAAGCTCAATTTCTTATATTTTATTACGAATTGACTCAAAATAAACGGAAATGACGCCACACCGGGATTGTACGGTAGCAGACGCCAATTTGAGCAGAAGTTTGGTTTTATAGTTTGCAAGGCAGAGACGCCGATTGTGTTTTAATGCGAGATGTCGCATATGTGTGTGCTCCTGCAGTGTACCGTGTTTTTTCCTAGTTTTACCATCACTAGGGCCCCAACATACTCAGTTGAGGTGTCCCTAGCTTATTTGAATACAGGGAGTACTTATTCAATATTGTGTCGAATGTATCAATATATTAAATATATAAGAATGCAAGGACAGCGTCTCCATAGCGGAACGGACTGCCTGACGGCATTATGAAGACTGCACATTACTGCCTTTGCCAGTGGGCTTGAACATATTATTATACTTGATGGAGCTATGTAATAGTACCTGAATACATTGTATCTCGTGAACTGTGCAGATGTGTTACGCTTATATTGGCATTCAAGTTGATGCGTGTCTGTCGACATACCCCTGTGTGTTTATTTGGCCACGGACATTGATCCGCTTATTATATTACCACCACTGATGGACGGCACGCATCACTCATCTGCGGTTTCTCTTCGAGACAGAAGATTGTGTCCTGAAGTCTTCTGTACCTTAAAACGGTTTATACAGATCCATTGCGGATACGGCCGTAGGAGGTGAAGGGTAACAACCTTCAATATACTTGGTCCAGCTTCGAGAGGTGGGGGCGACCAGTTCTCTTCCGCGCTGTCTTTTTTCTGACTCACCAGCAGAATCATGTACCCATTTACAGCTGGGTAGACTGAAAAGTTACTCCACCGTGTTGTTAGAACCCGGTCTGATTGACAGAGGGGTTAGAGCGATAGTCTCTCAAGGAAAAAGGTACCTGATTCAATTCACGGTATCATCACGCTCCAGTCTACCCAGCTGTAAATAAGCACCCGACTTCGCTGTTGAGTTATGGAAGGAAAGGCAGTGAGGAAGGGAACTGGTCACCCCAGTTCTCGTTGCTGGACCTAGTATAGTGAAGTCTCTAACATTTCACTCCCCTACGTTAGTATCAGCTATGGGACTACCTTTACATTTTACCTTTTCCTGACCCTGCTCTTTGAGTTAGGGAAGGAAAAGGCAGCCAGGAAAGTTAACTGGTCACTCCATTTCTCGATGGGACTACCTTTACGGCGAGAGACCAGAGTTCTAACCCACTGTTTTAATCAGACTCTCTGCTATACCTTAGTCTTGAATATTTAAACCAATGTCTGTTTGCCTGTACAGATATCCTGCGCGTGTTTTTATCAAAATGGACAAGACTTTATACCTGGTGCTTTTCCTTGTGATACACATCTTGCTGGTATCTGGTCAGTATGATATGTATGGCTGCCCATACAAGGTAATAACGTTTACGTTTTGAATAAGACTTCCCTTACATGGTAACGAATGTTTACGTTATGGATACAATTGTCCTTACAAGGTAATGAATGTTTACGTTATAGATAAAGTTGTCCTTACAAGATAATGAATGTTTACGTTATGGATAAAGTTGTCCTTAGAAGGTAATGAATGTTTATGTTATAGATACGATTGACGGGAGCCGCGCTGGTGTAAAGGTTACCACATTGCGCTGGCGATCAGGTGTTCAAAGTTCAAGCCCGGGCGTGGGCATTTGAAGTAGTGTCATCGACCGGGATTTTGAGTGAATAACCTGTACGGCTTTACAGATAAACCCTTTGTGGATGAGAAGCAGCGAAGCTCCTGACCGGGTTGGAAGGAAAGTCCACAGACTCCCCAGCCTCGCAATGACATATCATTGGGCCGAAGGGATGAAAGCCCAAGTGCCGCTAGTTAAAAATAAAATAAAGAAATAGATACAATTGTCCTTACAAAGTAATGAATGTTAACGTTATGGATAAAGTTGTCCTTACAAAGTAATGGATGTTTACGTTATGGATAAAGTTGTCCTTACAAGGTAATGAATGTTTACGTTATGGATAAAGTTGTACTTACATTTTATAAAGTCTACACCTTACATTAGAAATCATCCTATATATATATATATATATATATATATATATATATATATATATATATATATATATATATATATCTATATAGATATATATATATATATATATACAGTAGAACTCCATTTATCCGAACCCCAATTATCCGAACATCCAATTATCCGAACACTTTTTCCAAAAAAAAAAAAAAAAAATCAGATGCCACAGTCACGTTAGACTAAAATTCTGAATCTTTTGATGCGGCAAACTTCAAATGTGTGCGAACAATTTGTAGAGAATGGGGTGGCTAATGGTCGGTCGCTTACGTACAGGAAGTCAGTTAGATCATAAAGTCAGTTAATATCTGGTTTACCAATCCAGTGTACGAGTGCGTTCTAGGTAGAACACTGGCTAAACAGACAGTTCAACTTAAAATAACTGTGTCTGCTACTACAGCAGAATAATTTTGGTGTACAAGTATTTCTCTGTGCGATATGGCATCTTCCAGTAGGCCTAAAGCATATAAAAGGAACCGCAATGTTTTGTCAATTGAAACGAAAACAGAAATTATCAAGAGACTAGGACAAGGTGAAACTGTGTCTTCACTTGTCAAGGGGAATCTTTATCTAGCGATGCAACTGCCGCTAAAAATTTTAAAGAAACATTCTTGGCTTTTTTGGAAGAAGAAGGTTATTCACTCGATGATGTGTATAATGCCGATGAGACTGGCTTATACTGGAAATCATTGCTTCAAAAATCACTTGCATCTCAGCACGAAGCAGCTGTCTCTGGGTTTAAAAAGTGCAAAGAGAGAGTAACAATTTTGGTAGCCGCGAATGCCAGTGGAAGTCATCGTTTACCGGTGCTAATGATCGGCAAAGCCAAAAAAACCACGTTGTTTAAAGAATGTGACATGTCTCCCATTGTGTTACAAAGCACAGAAGAGTGCTTGGATGAATAGTGAAATATTTCTTGATTGGTATACAAATCAGTTCATCCCAAATGTGAAGAGGTTGAGAGAACAAGAAAAGAAAACTGGAAAAATAATTCTTCTACTGGACAATGCACCATCTCATCCAGAGACGGATACATTGAATGCAGTTGATGCAAATTTTAAAGTAATTTTTCTGCCTCCCAATGTAACAGCACTGATTCAACCAATGGATCAGGGTGTTATAGCAAAGCTTAAAAAGATGTACAAGAAGGAAGTCCTGCGTCGTTTATTGTTGGCTGAAGATGAAGAAAGTGTGGTGGCGTTTTCCAAAAAGCTTAATCTCAAAGACTGCTGCTATATGTTAGCTGATGCTTGGACCACCCTGTCACAAGATAATCTCAACAAGGCTTGGAGTAGATTGCTTGGGAAAAAAGGAGGAAATGAAACTACTGCAGTGGACACAAATGATGATTGTATAAATGAAGTTGTGGAACTGTTTCAAGCAATGCCCGGATTTTCGGACTGTGACAAAGATGATGCACACATGTGGCTAGAAGATGATAATGATTCTGGTTTTCAGTTTTTGAATGAAGAAGAAATTTTGTCTTTTGTGCAAGAAGAAAACCAAATACATGTAGTGACCGATGATGAAGACTCCTCAGAAGTACATGATGTACTTGTAGATTATGAAGAAAAACCAAAACGTCGACCAAGTCCTGAAGAGGCCTTTATAGCACTAGAAACAGCGATGGCTTGGTACGAGCAAGAAGATGACAGCTGTCCTACACAGCTTCTGCTGTTGAAGAGAATGCGGGACTTAGCAGCCAAAACGAGACTATCCAGTTTGGTGCAAAAGAGGATTCCTCATTATTTTAAATAGTGGGCTACATCTGTGCAAGTACATATATACGTAAGTTGCG
>JAMPIV010006043.1:97500-195000 GCA_024509875.1 Oreohelix idahoensis
TTTCTGTGGTATATTGATCTGGGTGTACTAGGTGAGAACTCACGACTGAGTCAAAATCCAATCCAGTATCATAAAGGCACTTAATAGTGGCCCCATTGCATACTACGTCTTCACATACAGGGGATGATGAGGTTCCTGCTGTCCAGTATATTTTTCGTTCTGTCCCTTATGTCCTGTTTTAAGGCATGCAGCGTAATGTGGAGGGTTATTTTTCTTCCTAGTCTTTTGTATTATGGTTATTTAACCTACAAATTTTACAATATTTTCCTTCTGGTCTGTAGGGTTTCCTGTCATTTACTTGAGGGTTTCTGTCTCTAGGATCATATCTTGGCCTATCAGAATTGTGTTTATACCTATAGGTTTGATCTTTATTGTCGAACCTATTCTGACTGTGTGGGGGTTTATTACTCTCTACTGGTTTCTTTTTACCTCCAGCTACTTCTGACTGGGCTGCCTGATATCTCTCAGCAACATTGAGAATCTCCCCCAGCCTCTCTGCACCTTGTTCCGTGAGAAACTTTCTCAGGTCTGGAGCTATGGACTCTCTCAATTGCTCCATCATAATCATTTCCTTCAGATCTTGGGTTTTCCACAGAGCACTCCATTTCTCCAAATAGGTTTCCAATCTGGCAGAGAACTGGTGGTACGTCTCCCCAGACAGTAACTTAGCATTTCTAAATTTCTTTCTATAAAATTCCCCGTTCTTCTCATATCTAATTAGTAAGGCCTGTTTTAAAATATCATAATCCTCTTGGTCTTCTCTGCTTAACTTTGAGAAGACTTCATAAGAGGTTCCCCTAAGCCCTTGGGATAATTTTAAACTCCACTTCTCCTTCTCTAACCCATAATTTAAAGCTAGCCTTTCATACCTACTGAGATAGGACTAAATCTCGTCGTCCTTCTCCACAAAAGGATCTAAGTGAAAATTCATAGCTAAGTTAGAGGCACCCTGACTTGTACAGGCATCAGAGGTAGATGGGCTGTTACCATTTTCTGGAGCATGGCTTTGAAGTTCCAGTTCTCTTAGTCTTAATTCATGCTCTCTTTGCAATCTTTTATCATCTGCTTCCATCTGCAATCTCCTTTCCTCTGCCTGTAACCTTTTAACTTCAGCCTCCCTATCAGCCTCTAATTTCTTAGCCTCAGCCTCTAACTGTAATTTCTTAGTTTCCTTGTCTGCCTCTACCTGTAATTTCTTAGCTTCTGCCTCTAACTGTAATTTCTTAGCTTCTGCTAACCTCCTATCTTCCCTATCAATGAATTTATCACATTCAATAGTTACATACTGAATCAGAGCTTGCCCCTCCATGCCAAGTTCTTTCGCCGTCTGCACTGTAGCAGATCTGAATTTGGCCAAATCTGCCATCTTTTCATCCTTTCACAAATTATTTATCTTAAAATATAATTTAACAAATGATACTTATATTACTAAACTATAGGCAATGACAGCTCATTCAATTTCCACAACTGATTTATTTATTTCTTATGCTAAGAGTCCCAGGGTATGGTGGCACAATAATCCCGGACAGGACCCCACTCTGTGGTAGGAGGTTTTAGAGTATAGAATATAGGTTCCCTTGGACAATTAGATGTGTCAGATGACACTAGAATAGTGCCAGATAAGGGACTGGTCTTATGAGCAATACCCCCTTCTCTGAACAGAGTAAGGGTGTATAGACAATCAAGGTGAGGTCAGACTATGCAAGTTCCCAGAGTAAAGGATGATGATGTTGAAAGTCTCTGGGTCCCTAACTGTTACCTCCCGAGATCTCACCTGAATAAAGAATCTGTGAGGGTGTGTATGGCATGTGTCTAGGGTAATGCAAATATTATGATGTATGACAAATGGTAAAACAGAACTTTAACTTAGTAAAAATAATGAAGTAAGGCTGGTTGTAGAATTAGATATATACAAATATATATATATATATATATATATATATATATATATATATATATATATATATATATATATATATATATGGTTTTATTCTTCCTTTACCTCAATGTTTTGGACAGGAAGTATCAAATCAGGAAAAGTTTTTATTTTACAGTATGGAAATCAATATGTTGAAAAGTGTTCATGACTTGTATCACCAAATGTCACTTTCTTGGGCACCTCACAGTCTTTTTTAAATACTTGAACTTGTAACTAAACTATTGTTTGAAGATCAGTTTTCTACATCCTCCCTAGGTCAGGAAATCTATGTTGTGGATTGTTATTTTATTTCTGAGAATGAGCTCTCAAGTGCCCAGGGAAGGCACTTATCTTAATATCCTGTCTGAGACCAGTTGCTCCAAACTGTATTTATGATCACACCGATAGTGCTGCCCTCTGGAAGAAAGACGGCCTGTAGCTCAGCAAGTATTGTGAGCGTCCACTGCCTGCAATTTCTGTCTTCTCCAGGATAGTTGCACAGCTTTTTAACTGGTGATATGACCTGTAATGAGAAGGAAATTCCCTCCCCGATAATGCCTGTCTTATAACAATTCCACAACTAATTGAAAGTACGCTTATCTGGGTCAGACACGTGTGCTGACCATTTGCACCAGATCTTATCTCCATTTTCTACAATCATGGATGTGTATTCTCATCTGTTACACACAACGTCACAACCTCTGTCCCTGAAGCATTGCTTGTCTTCCATACTATCAGTAGGGGTGCCCAAATCCTGTGACTGGTCATTTATTTCTTTTCAACTTCTAGGTATGGTGTCAGATGTTAATTGAACACTGTGGCACTCCAGAAGCCACTATCACTTTTCTTCTCTTTTGGACTTACAGTCGTAAAATGTTATGGCAAATTTACAAACACATTTGACACAATTTCACAATAAAACTGCATTCCTACTTAAGGCGTCGTGACATTAATCTTTCCCATAGGCAGTATCCGAATATGGCGCACAATAAACTATGTGGCCGACATGTTAATCAATTTCAACAAATAAACTTATTCTGCCTTACCCTCAAGTAAGAATATATCACAATAAGCACAAGCTTGACTAGCATTAAATGGGTAGTTCAGAAATGCTCTAATGTCCAGATGGTGAAAGCCTTGGTCACGAATGCCCTCCCGCTGATCTCAAGTTGGCAAAAAGTATTTTTCGAATGGCGGACTATGCCGGCAAAATGTTAATTTTATTGCCCCTATGCTCACCCCCCTTAACCAATCAGAAACGCGTCCAGAAATTTCAACTTTTCCACCTAGACTATAAACTTGAGCAGCTCAGAAGTGTGTTTGTTCGTCTGTCTCAATTTTATTCATATAATATCTTTGTTATTAATGGGTCGATTTTTACTATTGAAAGTGATTATTAAACAGACCACTGTCCTCTATCTTCCTATATAGGTTTCTTTTAATTATTTGTCCCCGTTTTCATATGGGTAATAATTTTATAATTAATTGTGCTTTTTCCCAACTGAAAATATTAATAAAATAAATATTTCTACGTCAAGATAGTTTTATTATGGGAAATCTTTATGGTATTATATTAATCAATATCAGCGATATGATTCACGATATTCCTTTCAATCTAATTCCTTTTAGCTATTGAGAAATAAATTATTTAATTTTGAATAAAAGCACAGAATCGGCATTTTTGCCATTACAACTTAGATTTTCGGTCTCTACCCAAAAACGAGGTAACAATACTATTGGTTGTTAATTTTTCGGAGTTCGTTAATAAATATTGGGAAGGGTAGTGTTTTAAAAGGGGGTAGTAACTTTTAACGCTTGGTGTTAGAAAAAATTCAAATTCTTTAGTTAAAATGTTGGCGGTAGATGTGACCTTGCCCTTGACAAATTACAAATACTGTAGCTATTAATAGATTTTAGGAGTTAGTTAATTTTCAAGCGGTAAATTTGACTTTGCCCCAGACGAATTTCAAACACTGTAGTTATTAATAGAATTTAGGACTACGCTAGTTAATTTTCAAGCGGGGAAATTTGAGCGGGGGGTTACAAAGATGTACTTTACTACGATGACATCCAACACACGGGAAACAAATACGAACAACCAAGCAGACGAAGAAGTCATAGAAGAAACACTAAACAGACTACTACCTGCAATCATAGAAAAAGCGCTTTCTCAGATACAGGAGAGCAGAAAGACAAAAGAAACAGAAACGAGGAACGTAAAAACACACAAAACCAAACAAGCCAGATAGGGAGACAGGATATGAACACCATGAACACGCCACGACACCATAAACAGACAAGGAACGGAGAGGTATCCAGACAGTAAGCTAGCGGTCCTTTTCAGGACCAGTCCTTTTCAGGACTAACAACCGGCTTGCACCGAAGAAACTAAACGCACAATATACCCCAATTATAACCAACTTTCAGGTTGAACAGGGTATAACAGCAACATAGCAGACAAACTAACGAACGAACGATTTTAGTGAATTGTGATTATCATGGGTTAGTTACATAGCAAGGTGGCATTTTAGGCTCTATCTTTAATCTGAATACTATCTGAAGTGGAGACCTTCACAGCCGTGACTATCCTGTGATACCAGTGCTCTTCTCTAACACAGGGACTACATTCTTGTCAGACAGAATTCTTCTTCTGATCTATCAGTATCCACTACTGACAACTACATCCTTAAAAAACCTTTCGCTACAGCAGACATCCCACTGTCTTTCATTTCAACCATTGTCTGCACTACACTGTTATCGTCAAATGGGATGACGTGGATATCTAGGATGAACGTTATTAATGGAATACATATACGAGTACCTATTAAAGTGATGATCATTTGTCAAAGTGAATATTATTAAAGGGATGTCTGTATTGACTCGTGAAGTATATTGATGTTTTGTGAAAGCGTGTAAATTACACTTATAGATTGTTTGTTGAACGTTGCGGGTATGTTCTGTATTGTCTCATTACGAACTGATAGCAGCAATATCCCCTTAGACACAGAGACGCTAGGAACGAGGTCCTCGTCAGTAACATAAACTAGCAGTATTCAACCTGGGGTACGCGTACCCCTAGGGGTATGAGAAGACATCCAAGGGGGTGCGTGAAAAACAAGTCTGCCAATGCAATATATAATTGAATAGAATACTTGGAATCATTCACCAATAACGTTGGGGGTACATAGTTAAAGATAAATTCTATCTGAGGGTACGCGAACAAAAAAGGTTGAATACCACTGATATAGACTACTCTAGATAATGTCATACTGAGTAATGTAGTCTGCTCTCGGGGATGCCATTAACAAGTAATGTAATCTACGATTGAGCATGTCATTACTAGATAGTATAGTTTTCACTTCAATCCTATTGTATGGCTGTGAAACATAAAGAACAACAAAAACAACCAAAAAACTACATACTTTCATAAATAGGGCCTTGCGAATAATAGAAGGATTTAAATGGTATGACAAGATCACTAATATGGAACTGATGACAAGATCACTAATATGGAACTGATGACAAGATCACTAATATGGAACTGATGACAAGATCACTAATATGGAACTGATGACAAGATCACTAATATGGAACTGATGACAAGATCACTAATATGGAACTGATGACAAGATCACTAATATGGAACTGATGACAAGATCACTAATATGGAACTGATGACAAAAATTAGACATGTGTCAGTGGAACAAGAGAGGAGAAGAAGACGTTGGAGATGGATAGAATACACGTTGAAGAAACTTGTTGATAGCATTACGAGGTAGTAATTTTTCTGGAATCCAGATAGTAAGAGACGGAGAGGGAGATCAAAGAACACATGGAGAAGAGAACTGGAGACAAACATGAACATAATGAAGACGACATGGAAATACCATGAGGTGATGGAAATACCATGAGGTGATGGAAATACCATGAGGCGATGGGAATACCATGAGGTGATGGAAATACCATGAGGTGATGGAAATACCATGAGGCGATGGGAATACCATGAGGTGATGGAAATACCATGAGGCGATGGGAATACCATGAGGTGATGGAAAACAGCATAAGTTTGTTGAAAGCCTATGCTCCTTGGGAAGCTGACGGATGTTGATGATAATTCGCACTGGAGGATGTAGTACAGATGAAGAAGTATTGTATCTTTAGATACATGTCACGTCTTTTCCTATATAGCAAAGAAAAAAAACATATTTCCGAATACAACATGCAAAGATGGCAAAGAGAATGCAAACATTTAGCAAAACAAACTGATTGACTGATATGTTGATTTGTAGATAAGATTACAATTTTACTACATTTGATAATTATTTGTCGTAAAAGGAAAGGATCCCGTTACACGCCCATTGAGGCATATTGGGAATATGGTGACAGGCCCATATTTTCTTGACCATACGGCACACTAGGGGTGATGTGGTGAGGATCACTTCTGCCACCTTAACCTTCCCAGAGTTGCTCTATTTGTCGTAAAGTAGGATAACAATTATTGGTTGATTTATTACAGGAGTGTGAATGTTCCATGACACGTATCTCATGCGATAATCTCAGGCTGGAGGCGTTGCCATATTTAAATACAACACAGCCAAACTATAATAGATATCTGTCTGCAGACGTGAGTTAGTTTTTTTTTCCTCTTCTAGCATTCATTCATCCGCTCATTAATTTATTCATTCTTTCATTTATTCATTCGTTCACTTATTCTTTCATTCAGTCAGTCATTCAACTACTAATTCGTTCATTCATTCTTTCACTCACTCATTCATTCGTTTATTCATTCTTTATTCATTCAGTCAAATATTCAGTCATTCATTCAGCCATTCATTCATCCACTCATTCATTCTTTCATTCATTCACTAATTTGTTCATTCATTCAGCCATTCATTCAGTCATTCATTCATATTGTCATTCGTTCAGTCATTGATTCAATCATTCGTTCAGTAATTGGTTCAATCATTCGTTCAGTCATTGATTCAATCATTCGTTCAGTCATTGGTTCACTCATTGATTCAGACATTGATTAAATCATTCTTTTAGTAATTGATTCAATCATTCGTTCATTCATTCATTCAGTCAGTCATTCATTCATTCATCCACTCATTCGTTCATTCATTGATTGAATCATTCGTTCAGTCGTTTATTCACGCATTCGTTCATTCATTCATCCACTCATTCGTTCAGTCATTTATTCATGCATTCGTTCATTCATTCAATCATTCATTCATCCACACATTCCTTCAGTCATTCGTCCATTCAGTCATTCATTCACTCATTCGTTTATTCATTCAGTCATTTATTCATCCACTAATTTTTTCATTCATTTATTCACTCACTCATTTGTTCGCTCATTCGTTCATTCATTCATACATTCACTCACTCGTTCAATCACTCATTCGTTCATTCACTGTTCTGTTGGTGAGAGCTCAAAGTCCTTGTAATGGCCTGGTCGATTCTGATATGTCACCTGTAGATTTATCATCCACCCCTCATTCTCCCTACCTTTCGGTGAATCCTGGGGGCATTTATTCTTTGTAGTATTATTGATAGCAGATGTTTTGCAACTTACGCTGTTCAGAACGCTGAACTGCAAAATGCATTTACTTGCTTTTTACATCTATATATAATCCAATACCACAATTCCCGCCGTAAGTACATCGGTCAGTCACATCATGCACACCGTCGTTTGCGCACTTTTCTATTTTCGACAGAGTACATTAACTTTCAACCACAGCTAAGGTGTGCAACTGTGGTTGAAAGTTAGACAATAATTGTATTGTTTCCCGTATATGTACTCTCCCGAAAATAGAAAAGTGCACAAATGACGGTGTGCATGAACAGTTTGATTATGGAAAGAAGCCAACAACACAATTGATAAACAGTACATGAACTGGAGACAGGAAGGTGCGGAGATGCAGATTAAATCAACAGACAATCAAGATACTCTTCTGTCCACTTTTATTTGGGAAATGGATTTAACTCATCATTTTCTTAAAAAATAACCTTAAAATGTAAGTTTTTAATTGTTTCTTCAAGACAAAATTTTAATTTAAAGTATTGCAGACGTATTAGTATGGATCAAAATGATAAGATGACTGCAATTAAAAACCTGTCAGTTTTGACGGGTTATTGCTAGTGAGTATAGTAATATGATAATAAACTTTTATTTACAAATTTATCCTCAGTCAAATCTAATCACCACAATACCGGCTGGTAGCTTGCCCGCAGAGCTGCTTGTGATCTCCTTGATGAACAACCCAATAACGACCATCGACGAAGATGCTTTTAATGAGTCATCCAGCTCCTTGGAAACGCTCTCATTTTCGAATGCCCGTTTTACTAGAATACCAGATGCCTTTCTTCATTTAAATGCCCTCAGAAACCTAAACATCCACAATACCAACATTACAGACTGGAATATTGAAGCCATAAAACATATTGGACCAAATATGGAAATGCTGTATCTTGAAAATGTTGGAATAACAACATGGCCTTCGTGGATTCAGTATTTCACTCACCTATCAGAGCTAAACATAATCGGAAGCTCTTTTTCTTCCATTCCAGATGATGCATTTGATAATTTGGCCGGGAGCTTAAAGACCCTGTCACTTACTAATAATAGTCTAACAGCGGTACCTAAAACAGTTTCAAAGTTGAATGGCCTAGAAATGTTAAATTTGATAAATACTAAAATTTCTAACGTAACATGGCTTCCCAGCTCGGTTATACTGTCTTCATTAACAATCGAAAATGCTAGCTTATCGGACGCAGTTCACCTTAGCAACGCCTTGCGCCCTCTAGCGAACTCACTCAAGATTGTTCATCTACAAGGAAATCTACTGACAACAATTTCAAACTATTCTTTCATGACAAAACTCACCACCGTTGACCTTTCTCACAATCGTATATACGATCCAGTATCGGGGTCTTTTCCTCCCGCTTTATATGAAATTGATATGTCTTACAACATGCTACCTGCTATTCCTCGCATACTTTCCAATATGACTGTTTTGACATACTTGACTATTCCTGGGAACTCTATAACAGCGCTCAGAGGAACGGATATCCCGCCGTCGGCAGTGGAAGTCGATGTTGAATTCAACTTGATTACGGAGTTGACAGATACAAGCTTTCCTCAACATTCTCAAATGTATCGCATTACCTTAAGCAACAATCCAATCATGAAAATGTCAGAGTTTGCTTTCCAGAACCTACAACGTCTTGAAGTGCTGTATTTGCAGAATACGAAACTAACTCGTTTGCCTCTAGCCCTTGCTTCTCTGTCGCAACTGAACTATTTTGACATTAGTGGGGGTCACGGCCTAGTTTGTACGTGTCTAGAAGCAAGCCTAAGGCCCTTATTTCTTAAATTAGAAGATCTTAAAGGTGATTGTGGTGAAATAAGTATTCAGTTTTTCTATGCTAACTTGAGCCCATCTTGTCCACCAAGTCGTCGGGATAATCCTAAGTCTTAAAAAAACAGAGTTTGTTTTCTTATTATTCGCATATCCTTCCTTTTTTTCATTTAACCGCGTGATGTTTGGTATAATTAATTACATTTTTTAAAACTTTCTTCCATGCCATCCTGTTGAATTTGTAGCAGGAGGCCAACGTTCTGTCTTTGATGTCTACAATATTGTTTCCATCTGTTTTTCAAGGATAATTGTATTCCCAGCATGCATTAGTCGCCTATTTCATTACATATCAAATTACGGTGTCATGCAGTTTCCAATGTTTTCATCCCAAATACTTCTCCCCTCCTTTCAACTTCCAGTCATTTGTGTTAACCATATCTCCATACGCATTTTTTTCTCACTTTCCTTCCCATTCAATATTTCTTTTCCTTTAAGGAATATTATAGTGCCTAACTATGTACATCATTAATGCAGTATCAATAACTGGACATGCGCAGAATTTGGACATGCGCCCTAATATAACTAAGTTGAACAGGACGTGCCTCCCCAAAATGAGGCCAAAAAAAAAATCTTATTTCTTTCTGTACAAGAACAAATCATGGCGACTTAAAGACAAATTTATTGTTACTCCCTACGTTTTGTGCTTGATCTTAAAAATACTATTTTTATTCATCCTTCGTCTCTGGTATTCGGATTAGTTTTTAACTCATCTTCATCTTATATCTCAGTCATCTCTACCAATAGAGTGGTTAGAGAGCTGATCTCTCGCGGCAAAGATACCGAGGTGGCCTGCCCAGCTGTAAATGGGTTCTTGACTATCTCGTGAGTTAGGACAGGAAAAGGGAACAAGGAAGGGAACTGGTTATCCCATTTCTCGAAGCTGGACCTCGTATAATGAAGGCTCTACATCTTCCCTTTCCTAGGGCAACATCTGCCTATGTTACTACCTATGTTACTTCCTATGTTACTACCTATGTTACTACCTATGTTACTACCTATGTTACTACCTATGTTACTACCTGTTACTACCTATGTTACTACCTATGTTACTACCTATGTTACTACCTATGTTACTACCTGTTACTACCTATGTTACTACCAATGTTACTACCTATGTTACTACCTATGTTACTACCTCTGCATACTTCAGCTCTACATTGGTACCTCATTAGTTGAAAATGTCAATGAAAATAAAACACTGGGACTCATAATTGACCAACATTTAAGTTGGAATTCGCATGTACAAGCACTGACCAAACAAACGGCACTGAAAGTTCACGAGTTAGGTAAGATCAAACATTTCCTAGATGACGCAAATGTTCTATATATCCCAAATACAAACACAACTAGACTATTGCTCCACAATCTGGGATGGCTGCTTCATGTACAACACAAAGAGACTCTATTCATTACAAAAACATGCAGTGCGCCTCAGAGGCGTCACTAGGGGGGTGGGGGTTCGGACCGCACCCGGGTGACACCATCCGAGGGGGTGATCAGCTGCGGGGGTGATACCAAAATGACTGTTTATAAAATTGTTGTGCAGTGTTTCAGCAGAAATTTATTATTTTTTATAAAAATATCCCTGTAGTTAGTTATAACCACAAAAACATTTTTCGTAAGCCCAGCTTACATGTACTGTATCAATATACCTACAAGGCTAAAACTCTATGCTAGTTTACTTTTTGAACCTTCTAATGCGCATTATGATTTAGTTGACATGTTCACTACGTGCTGAAATTCTTGTGTATTTGTTCCTGTTTATTTTTTTGGTATTATTTCATTTATGAGTATATTTCCATATGCATTTACGAGTAACATTAGTACAAAAAACATTACTAAGGATTCTGTATGGTCTGGTACGGGAGGAGGTCCATGGGGGTGACACCATGAGTTAACGCACTGGGTGACACCAACCCTAGTGACTCCTCTGGTGCACCTAGTTTCTGACAAACAACTTACACAGTGCGTAGATCCATATAAATATCTTAACATATTACCTTTAACAAAGCGCTTTCTCTTCAACAAAGCCAAATTCATTCACAAAATCCAATCACGGAATGCTTCAACGTATCTGTGGCCTATTTTCAAATTCAATGGAAGACGAGGCCAAAGCTTAAACAAATTACACATGCCCAAAAATAGGCTCGATTTATTCAAGACAAGTTCAGCTTTTTCTGCTGCTCATCTGTGGAATAATCTCCCACACGACCTAAAGGACACGCTTAGTCCAAATTCATTCAATCACAAACTTTTCAAATACATCATGAGTGCAGATAATATGCCACCCTGTATTTATGTTCCTAAATCATTATATAACATCATATGTATTTTTTACATATAATTTTGCTGCGTTCAGTATTGATGATGATGATAAGGTTCTGTATATGTGTGTAACTGTTATTGTACTGATACGATGTTGGAATTTTATTTTATTGCATATTTTGTTTATTTTATTATTTTAAAAATAATATTGAAGACGCACGTGAGAATAAATGGATTCAGCATAGAAGATGAGAGAAAGGAAGGGCAGAATGTTAGACGGGCCTGCATGCCTAATTCTAAACCCATTGAAAATAAAGTTCGTTCGTTCGTTCTTACTTCCCATTATTCACTAAAGACACGTCTTTCGGTGTTTTTTTTATTTTGGTATATGGGCTTATTTGTTGTCTCTTAGAACACACAACTGCTCATTTCTTTGTTGTATTTTTTTAAATTGCACAGAAGCATTTTGGTACGCTTTTTCGCCATCGTCATCTGCTTATCTATGAAGAAATCAATGGGCATTTTACGGATTCAAGGGCACTTATTGTAAATGGTTATATAATCGTTACTTGTTTGACTACGAGGAAGCCATTGTACAAGTGATATGTAAGGTTGAGGTTTTCCCATAGCAAATACTGCAGTCCAAAGTCCGCTGGGAGGACAACATTAGACAGTCTTTGAAGGACCGAGGTCTAGAGTGGAACCAAGCCAGGAGGAAGACAGCCGATAGAATAGTATGGCGCTCTCTCTTACAAACTTCTACACCTCACGGTAGAAGGGGAACGAATAAGTAAGTAAATACTGCAGTAGGGGGTGTCGTGTTCGAGACTTTGTCATACCAGGTTTATATGGTGGGATGATCAGTTCCCTTCCTTTGCTTCCCTAACTCAATAGTAGACTCAGATACCCAATTACATCTGGGTGGACTGGAGTGTGACGCCACCAGGCTTCGATTCTGGAACTGCGAGAGAAAAGCGAGATATGTATGTAGAATTCTACCTCTTCTTTGGTCCTTGACCGCTGACTGATAATCAATGATCATCACCATTGGCAGTGTCTTGTAGGACTGCAACAAAATGTCACCACTCTGCTCGGTCGGCAGCCATCCTTCGTGTCGGCCAGAGAAGTCTAGGGCTCTTACAGACGAGCGTTTCTTGCTGCGCGTTTCTCGCGCGTGTTATATTAATTTTCTCCAGGCAGGCTGTGCCTTAAAGAGGATAGTCCGGACACCCCCACCTTTGCCATTCTTCAGCACTCAGCACCGCAAAGAAGCACATAAATTACGCACTCTCGTATAATTTTATTTAGCGTCTGTACTCCACTGGGAAGACCCCCAGATGTTCCCTAGACCGACAAAGGTTATTCTAGTCCCACGCTTTCAGCCATTGACCTACTTCCCAAGTAGGTAAATTCGTCTACATTGCCTAGCTTTTGGCTCCTTATTTTTATTGGCTTATCTAAGATCCAAGATGGTTTAATGCCTCTGTTGTACACATGTTGCTTGCTTGACTAGGAAAAAGCAAGTGTAATGCCATAAATGTGGCAGATTAATAAATGTTCAATGTTAAGTTCATATAATCATTGCTTGTTTATTTTGGCATTGATTTTAAGGGCACACAGACAACTCCATCATTGCTCCGATATCCTCCATTAGATCACACAAGGAGAATCTCAGCACAGTGTACGAACTCTGTAGCACCCGCGAGGATCCAATGTGTGTATACAGGAATCACGCATTCTATAAATATTTTTGTGGTGGGTAAGTTTCCTGATTTTTATCTGTTGCCCAGGACAGCGGCCGTATGGCCTACTCTTTAGACTTCCAACTGCTGAGGGATTTTTAGTCTTCGAAACTTGCAAACGGGACCTCCTAATTTTTGCCTTTATCCGAGAAAGCTAGGCATGCGATCTCACTACTCAGGAGATCAGGCGGGAATATGAAATCATTAGGACTCACTGGTTCTGAAAAAAATTCCATAAATTATATTTTCTGTGCTGGGATGAAACCCGGTACCTTAAGAATTAGAGGTAGAGACCATACCTCTTAGCCACTCTGGTCCCCGAACTGGCTTAACTAAGAGGAAACCATTCTGCTGTAATATAAAAGGTTTGATTACCGATTATAAAATGTCATGTTTTGTGTAATCGGACTACCAGAAAACCATTGCCCTGTAATAAATGTGCCAGATTCTTCACGTACCATGCCTAGGGGCGTAAGTGATCATGTCCCTCCACAACTTCCTGTCTCCAGTACAACTAATCAATTCTGTTGCTGACTTCTTTCATGCCCCGATGTCAAACTGTCCAGTATTTGCTCTCTTTGTCTTCCCCTAACTCTTTGTCCTTCAATCTTACCTGTTTGTTACGATTGTCGCGAGTATGGAAATAGAGAATGTCTGAGTTTAGACAGAATAAGAATGAGTAATGTGAAAAATAGAGAGAATTAAAGTCAACAATGAAAATATGGAGAGAGGTATAACTTCTGGAGAGAAGAGAGATATAATCAATTATCTTGTCTACTTCCCAGCCATACTCGGACTCTGTTTACGTTGTCATACTCTCGTCCTTCTTCCAATGCTAAATAGAATAGTCTACTACAGTAAGGATTGCAACAACTAACATTGTGACAGTTAGAATAGAGTGAATTCTGACCGATTAGTACATATAAATATATTTATTAAAGAAACCACAAGATTGAATCGACAAATAAGTCATAGCTTTCAAGTCCTAGTGAATCTATCTATATCACAACCACAGAAAAATAACACGAAACTTCACTCAATCTCTCAGGCAAACGTCTCACTCCATTAGTGGTCCAACAGGGGCCAAAACTCAAGAGTATCTAATATGGGCTTCAAAGGTATCTACCTGTGGTGGGTTTGATGTTAATACAGTTTGTTGTTAAGAAATCGTAGTGTACTGAATGAGGTCAGCTGTGAAGGTCCCTGAATATAATAAATATTAGAGTAAATTTCCAGGGGCATCTTTCTACTACCACCACTATGATCTCATTCAGACTTATTCTAGATAGACTGTAAGATGACTACGTTTGGTGTCTAGGGTTATGAAATGTTAGTGTAAGGTTGCATTAACCAACTGAACATATAAACAACTACACAAATTATTTTATTATCTAATACAACACAACAGTACCACGACAAACACATACGAACTACACTTTAAAAGACTATCTTTAGTAAGTCAGTGGTTGAAAGTTAAGGTTTTTTTCAATTTATTGTCCTGAATCTAATTTATTTGGAATCAGGACTGACAATCAAAGTGAAATCATAGAAATTAATTACATCAATCAATTTATACAATGGATCTTCTGTCCATAATACATATATTATTATATAAGGGTGTAGTTGTATTGTTTAACTGAGGTGACATATAGTATACACTGGCTGATTGTTTATTATCATCATCTCTGCATGTTGTTTGTAAGTTTTTATGGACACTGATGGAATGTTTATATCACTATTCTCAGTCTCTTTTCTAATATAATGTTAGTTGAGCGATCAGGTGCCGAACATGCACCTATCTTTGTAATATGATGTAGGACTCTTCCTGCACTTCGCTGAACGACAACCTTCAGCTCCCACTTCTTCAAGAATGATGGTGGTTTACAGTTGTCTCCGAAAAAGGCAAGACTGTGGCATGAATATATCGGCCCACTGTAGTCTGGCACCAGTTATTGACAGCAACCAAAACCCTCTGAAATCAGAAGGATATGCCTCCTTCGTAAACAACAGCCTATAATAATATTCAACAACCAGTACAGGCACATTACAAACAAACATGCAAGATCAGCTCTTTACGACAATCCCTTTCACCAGTTTCTTTTTATGTGACCAGGTATACCAGTATTCCTCTCCCCTAATAGTTACAACGCCTCTGCAATTCCAGCAATAATCTGTTGTCCATACAATAGGATAGGTATTATGCTCCTGATGATAATCCTATATAATTTAGTTGGTCTACACCTCTCTGATAGTCTTTCATATGCTGGATCAATCTCTAGACTCTGTTTTGAGTCTGCCATAGACTCACTTACTTACAGTCGTATGTTAGTATTTCACATTCAAATTTTATTTTAAATAAAATGTTAAGAAAATCAATCTTACCACAGATGCAAGGAAATAACACAAGTAAACGATGACTAGGCAATAGAATATGGCACATTTTCAATCTGCCCTATGTCCAGGCTTTTCCTATGTTAGAAAATTTCTCCGCCTGCTCTCATCGATCTTGCTTTACACAAAATTTTACTTAAAATGGCAGTGAACAGTCCCCGTTTCGTACCAGTATCTACTGCTTTGTCCAATGGGACCATGTTTACATTTATTTTTGAATCTATCGTTTCAAATAACAACTCCCAATATGTTTCCAAGGCAAATATATTTTTAGGTCAACCAATCATACTTCGCCTTCCTTCAAAATCCACCCAATCAAATATCCCGTACCTTTTAACCTCATTTACCCAAAGTCGTTTTTTCAAAACATGCCATAAAAAATTATAAGCAGGCATGATCTTTACTTGACAGTCTGGTCGGATCCACTATAGTTTTATGGCTATAATTAGTTAATTAATGGACTATATTATTTGTCAACAAGTCCTAAGGTACACGAATATACAATTTATATGGGACTAGTTGGCTTGGTTCAGAAGTACACATTTTTTTTTCTATGTTAGTGTTTTTTATTTTTAGTCTACTATACGTTCAATTCTTTTCCATGTGCTGTCTTCTCTATTTACGTGATAATTACGTCCTTTGAAATAAGAGCTAAGGTTGTTTTTGTGACACGAGTTGTCTACATGTTCTAACTTTTTCCTCGTATGTTGGGGAAACCCCTAAGGCAAGGCTTGCTCCTGTGCTGGTATTGGCTTTTAGTTTAAAATCAATGCGAAACGAATTAGCATTTCATCTATCCTTTCCCCCTCCTCGTTTCACAATGCATTTTAGGCAAATATTTTCTTAGAACTAGGAAAGTGATTATGTCAAGGACGAATTTGAAAAATTGGGTACCGTTTTGTTCGGCTATTCGTTAGCAAATAATAATCTGAAGGCGTAGGCGATACCACCAGTTCTAGTAGAAAATTCTTTTATACTGTCTTATTTTGCCGTTATGCCCTATATTGTTATATATTAATTTAGATATTGTATTTAGAAATTCACTACACATGTCCCCCCCTTTAGAACAGACGATCATATGTCAGTTCCTATTTCTAAATACACATAGATGAATTTACTATCTATGTCTGATGACTACTCTGATGTTCGTCGTACGGATGTCTGCTTAAAAAATCAGCTCCCACATTAGTTTTTCCTGGAATGTACTCTATGGTAAACTGGAATGGCTGTAAGAGCAAAGAACAGCGTAATAATCTAGCATTTTCATGCCTTGCTTGTGGCAGACACACGAGTGGTTTATTATCTGTCTGGATCCTAAATGATTGTCCATAGAGATAAATCTGGAACTTTTTTATACCCCAGATGACAGCGAGACATTCTTTTTCACTTGTTGAATATTTTTGTTCTGCTGTATTCAACTTACGGCTAGCATAAGCAACTGGGGTTAATTCCCCATCAAGTGAATTTGACCATTGTAATAGAGCTGCACCCAAACCGACATTACTCGCATCCGTTCTCAGAATGAATTCTTGACTTAAGTCAGGTAATTTCAAAATAGGCCTGCTTGTGAGCTTTTCTTTCAATTCTTGGTATGCTAATTCACATTGCGCCGTCCAAATAATTCTATCAGGATTTCCTTTGCGCGTTAAATCAGTCAATGGAGCACATATGGAGTTAAAGTTTTTTATATACTTTTGGTAAAAACCACATAATGAGACAAAAGATCGCACATCCTTTTTTGTTTGTGGTCTTGGTGCTTTTTTTAACTTCTCCGGGTTCTTGGGGTCAGGGTCATGTTTCCCTGATGTACTGTGTGGCCCAAGAATTCCAGCTCTTTACATCCAACACAGCATTTCGTCGGTCTAGCTGTCAAATTGGTCTCTCTCAATCGATCAAACAACATATTCAGAGAGTTAATGTGTTCCTCAAACGTTTCTGTTGCTATGAGAATATCATCCATGAAGTTGGTGATGCATGGATTCTTCAGGGGATCCAGTAACTTTCTCATCATCCTCGAAAACACACTCGGTGCATTTTTCAGCCCGAATGGCAACATATTAAATTCATAATGTCCTTCCGAGAAGACTGTTACGTGCAGTCTTTGATATCTTACAATATTATACATTGGTATTCTTGTTATCTTCGCAAATATTTTGAAAGCAAAATAGTGCTTAAGGGAAAGTCATTATTGAGTTACTTCCCTTGAAAGTTGTGTCGGCTCTTTCGATCAAACTCCGCGGATAAATCCATTTTACTGCGATTTATTCGTTGTTTGGGTAATAATAGATTGTTCTTGCTTCAGAATATCTATGGCCTGAATTTATGTGTATTGTTTGTCTGAGTAGGACGAGTCTGTCTTATATCTGTATATCTTTACATATCTAAGTCGAACTATATGTTCTGTTGTCTCTAGAGAGGTCGAAGGCTATTCGGCGGATGTGTCGCTAGAGGGTGGTGTGATTTGGCTTCTTCCTGATAGGGACTGTGTTTTCCATGTCGGCCTGTCGCCGGGGAAAAAGTGATCTCAGTATTTGTGGGGAAGGTGATAGTCGTCTAAACCTATCGTGTATGCTTTACCCCAGTGTTTATTCGTATTGCCAAGGAATGGCAGTTTCATAATTCCTATACCAAGGTAATCAAAGATACTCTTATGAACTCTCGATCGAAGCCACCATTTTCGATAGTTACGAGTTGAATGTCTAAGAGAATATATTTGACTCGATGAAAACGACTTCGATTCCTAGCAGCACTATATCCTGTAGATTGCAGTCAATTGTTCATGATCAAATCTACAGAGCAATGAAATGTTTTATGAATGACTAACTTTAGGACAGATTCATTATCTGTATCCAAACGTGAGTGACAGCTCACGAGTGAAGCCATCTTGGAACCAAAACATGTAGTGACTTTCAAGAAGAGAAAAGGGATGCCCGTATTATCGCTTGATCAGTCCAGAGATCACTGCTACACATGAGAACCCATTGCTAGCGGTTCAATATTATTATATGAAAAAAATATGTGCTGAACATTATGTTGAAGAATCGTCGCTAGACGAGATTAGGTTTAGAAGCCATCTGAAATATTGTTTATAAGCTGACGTGCTCAGTCAGTGAAGTCAGATGATATATATGTATGGGCGATACTGAGTGCTTGGCTACTGACAGTCCATTATACACTTATTCTACATGAGTGCCCATGTAACATTGCAAGACCATTTATCCACTGTACTATGATGTATTATGGCAACCTGTGATTTGTCACTATCTGTGCTGTCGAGTGTGTACGTCCAATTAAACTTTAGAAAAGGTACACAGTCGTTGGTGTCGATGACTTCCAGCCATACATGAGTGTGAGAAAAGAACATTTTTTGTCAACACCACGAACCTTTATTATCATTCGCACATTATACACTCAATCCATGTCTACACACCACTGCGTAGGTCAAGTTGACATTCCATACACTACAGTGGAGCAAACAACACCATAGAGATCTTATCAACTGATGATGATGATGATGTCTGCTTCCATCCACTTATATCTATCTTTTGGTGGATATCATTAACGGGAATAAAAAATCCAACGTTATCAACTTTATCAACTGGTGGACCAGCTTTCTGGGTTTGACCTCGCAGAAGTTCAGAAGTCAACAGATTACCGATACCAGACCGTTTCCTGTGGCTGATACACACACACTTGCAGTATTGGTTTGCTCTTTGTCAACACTTCGTCACGTGACCTGTCAGGTGAATGCAGTATGTAGGTCAGCGTTGTTGACATTTTTTACATTAGACATTATAGAGTTTCACAGAACAGTTGGATCAATTCTTGTCAATGTTAACAGGAAGACAGTATGAGTGAACTAAGAAGTCCTATTTTCATCGATGGATCTTCTTGTTTTCCATATATGAACTTTAATATTTAAGGCCAGAATGTTTAATTGAATAAAGTGGCAGTTTGTTTGTTTTCATAAAAATAACTTTGCCATTACTGTAAGACTGAGCCTATTTTGCAACACATACTATCATACACATAATTTATATATATTTATGTTTACATGTTATTTGTTTGTATAGTACGTTAGTTTCTATGTCAGCGGGTTGTGTTTAAGGTTGGGCGGCGTCCTCACAACAGAATATCCCACGTCATAGAGGGTCCGTTGTGGGCGTTTTCTATAGGTGCAATTTTCTTGATTGAAAATTTGCTGCGACAACTGTTGCTTTTGTGTTAGCTGTGAAGTCTGTAATTATTGTTATTTTTGTAATATTTCTTTGTTCTTTAGTTTTGTTTTGATTTGTTTGTAATTTGTTGGTCTAACCTTTTCTATCTTTCAGTTCTATTCACAATTTATATTCATATATTGTGACGTCATTTGTGTTGTTATTCTTTGCAGATTCAGTGATTATTTTCATTGATTTCCCTATTTGATTTATTTTGATTTCTGCAAACGTTCTTGTATTGTCAGTCCTATTTGTACTTTATGTATTCTGTTGGTTGACATATGTTTTATATAGGTATATTTCATAAGACACAATTGCCTGTGCACTGCACTTGGATTATGGTATAAACCAGTACCTGATTATTATTACTATTATACAAGACCTTATTAAAGGCTTGTGACCCACAGATATTGGGATAGTATACTGATTAATCAAGTCATTGAGAACTTGTGGTATTATTATTGATTCAGGTGATTAGTATTATTGTTAGACATCATGGCTACATTAGAATACTTCATTACACAAGGGAAAGCCCTTGATAAGACTGGTCAACAATTAGAACAATGGGCAGTTGCTCAATATGACAAAGCATTAGCTGCAGAAGAGAGAAGAGCTATGGCAGAAGAGAAAAGATTAGCTGCAGAAGAAAGAAAAGCTATGGCGGAAGGGAAAAGATTAGAAAGAGAAGCTGAGGCTGCTGCTGAACAAAAGAAATTGCAGATGCAGGTAGAGGAAAGGAGATTTGAAGCTGAACAAAAAAAATTGGAAAGAGAAGCTGCGGCTGAACAAAAAAGATTAGACAGTGAAGCTGAACAAAAAAGATTAGACAGGAAGCTGAACAAAAAAGATTAGACAGGGAAGCTGAACAAAAAAGATTAGACAGAGAGGCTGAAGAAAAAAAAGCAATAAGAGAACATGAATTTGAGTTAGAGAAATTGAGATTGACATGTATGAGTAATGTTAATCAGGCATCTAGTGGTAATGATAAACCTTCTACTTACAAGGTTAAGGTTCCACCGTTCAATCAGTCCAGTGACGATATTACATTCTGGCTGGATAGATTTGAACGTTCTTGTCGTACACATAATGTGGATAAATCACAATACGCTAATCAATTATCAGAAAACTTGAAAGGTGAATCTTTGACTAGATTATGCCTTGTAGGAGAAGCAGATAAGGATAATTATGATGTCATTAGGGCGGCTTTGATAAAAAAAATATCAGCTAAGTGAGGAAGGCTATCGCCTTTTATTTAAAACGATGGTACCTGAGACGGGTGTAGAATTCTCAGAATTCACTGCAAAGGCACGTCTCACAGTTGATCGTTGGATTGAGCTTTCCAAAACAGAAAAAACGTATGAAGGACTTATGGATTTGTTGCTCAGAGATAAGATTATGTCATGTGTGAACAAACCTTTCCTTGAATTTATACATGAGCGTAAACCCAAATCTCTAAAAGAAAAGGAAGAATATTGTTCCCAATATGTCACTGCACACCCCGACGTGACTTTTGGCAACACTAAGATTAAGGAGAGTATGCCAGTTGCTTCAGCAACACCATACAATCCCAATTATTCACACAGATTTCAGGGACCTCAAAACAGATTTGATAAAAAAGGTAACCATAATAGTTATCAAAACCAAGGTAACCAATCATTTCAGGGTTCTTCTTCAAAGAACTGGAGACGACCTGATAGCTCTCGACACAGGGGTGGTCATAATTATAGGAATTTCCGTAGAGGAAGTAATTATAGAAACTATCAGGGTTATCCGTCTTGGAGTCAACAAGATCATAATTACAGAGATACTCATTATAATGAATATGATAATGGTAACCAAGGGAACTATGACTCAAACCCAAATAGGGGTTACAATAGAGGTAACAATAACTACAGAGGTGATAATAACCGAGGTAGATCTCAAAACAAAAGACATAAACCACATTTTCAGGCAAACTCTGCACAACAAGAGTCCCATGAAGCCTATAAACAGAGTAAAGATAATAATGATGCTAGTAATATGGCATGTGCCGCTTTTGATTTTGGGAGAGCATCTCAGTGCCCCCAATGCAAAACGTTATTTGAGCCAACCACAGTGTCTACTTTAAGCTGTGGCCATCCTCTTCCTGCTCTTCCAGCATCAGTCGCGCATGATGGAAGAGGTTCTCTTGTCTTACATAAGGGTTTAGTGAATAACAATCCAGTCTCTGTGCTATTTGATTCTGGATGCACCACAATTGGTGTTAGGCAGTCACTCGTAGATCCTTCCCGTGCCACTGGACAAGTAGTCAAATGTGTAACATTTGGCGGCACATTAGAGAAATACTCTACTGCTATCATTAGGATTGCTACTCCTTTCTTTACAGGAGATGTACACGCATGTCTTCTTCCGAATCCGATCGCTGACCTCATCATCGGTCGCATTCATGGAGTCAAGGAATGCACTCCGCAACAAATTTCCACGTGGGAAAGGCAAAACATGCAGATTGCTAACGCTGTAGTCACTAGAGCTCAGGCTCTTAATATGCCTCAAACTTCATCTACTGAAGATAATGAAGTGCATAACCAAGATAATCCCTTGGTAATTTCTCGTGACTCGTTTATAAAACAGCAAGAAGATGATCCCACTCTGAAGAAATTCTTCATTCTTGCAACTAAAGGTGATCCGAATAAAGACACAAGTCGTAAATCGTGGATTACAAAGAAGAATGGCGTACTTGTACGTATGGTTCAAGACTCCATTACGTCAAGTCATTCTCAAATCCTGGTTCCCAAGAATTTGAGAGTTAAAATTTTGCAGCACGCTCACGACTCTCAGTGTGCTGGACACATGGGTTTTTCCCGTACTAAGTCAAGAGTCCTTGCGGCTTTCTTTTGGCCATTGGTAAACAAGGACATACGTATTTATTGTCGATCTTGTAAAGTATGTCAGGAAGTTAAATCCAAAGGTCCACGGCATGCTGCACCCATTCAGGCGGCGGACATTCCTATTCGGCCGTTTCAAAAAATGGCCATAGACATTATTGGTCCATTTAAGATCAAGTCTGCCAGAGGACATCAGTTTATCTTGACGTGTGTTGATATGTGCACACGTTGGCCAGAGGCTATTCCTCTGAAGAGCATTACTACTGCTGATATTGCAGATGCTCTTTGGCTTATATTTTCTCGTCTGGGGTTCCCCGGAGAGATATTGTCAGACCATGGCACCCAACTAATATCAGATACCATGTCTCAAGTAATGTCTACTCTGCAGATAGATAGATCTTTAAGTAGTATCTACCATCCAATGTCTAATGGTATGGTCGAACGCCTTAATAGAACACTTAAAAAACTTACTGGGGAAGATAACTGAGGATCATCCTCAAGACTGGGACAGAGTTTTACCTGCGGCCCTCTTCGCTTACAGAGAGGTACCCAATGAACATACGGGATTTTCTCCCTTTGAACTCGTCTTTGGCGCGCGTCCGCGTGGCCCTATGTCGTTGCTTCACGATCTCATAACATCTGACAATATTGACGATGACACAAAGTCATCCTACGAATATGTCATCGCGTTGAGACAAAAAATTATCGAAGCATGCAAATTAGCAACTTCTTCTTCTGAATTTGCGAAACAGAAGGCAAGGCAATTTGCCAATAAGAAGAGATGCTTACGACAACTTTGTCCTGGTGACAAAGCATTTGTATTACTACCTTGTAGGGAAAACAGATTACTTATTTCTTGGAAAGGTCCGTACGATATAATATCGAAAATTTCCGATGTCGACTATATTGTCGATATTGATGGGAAGCATAAAACCTTCCACATCAATATGCTTACTGAATTCCATGAACGTCCGGATTATTTGCAACCCATTTTCCAAGCAACGGACAATTCTCCAGTACAACATGGTCATTACTCATCACTGTCCGTGATACAGGATGAGGAAACAAGTTTTTCAGATGTAAATCTTCCTCTTCCAATGATCCCACTTCATTCCAGTGAATCATGGAAGAACGTTACTGTCTCTCCTGATTTGTCTCTAGGAGAACAGCGACAAGTTTCAACTATGTTGCAAACATTTCAGGATGTACTCACTGACATCCCTGGACAAACGAATGTCATTCAACATGACATTGTTCTAACTGACCATACTCCTATTAGGGTTAGACCTTATCCTATACCTATACATTTTCAAGCACAGGTCGAGAAAGAGTTGGATGAGATGATAGATTTGAAAATAATCGAACCATCCACCTCTGCATATTCTTCGCCGATGGTTATTGTGCGTAAAAAAGACAATAACATACGTCTTTGCGTTGACTATCGAAAATTGAATCAAGTAACGAAGTTCGATGCCGAACCTATGCCTTTACTGGAAGAGCTACTTACTCGACTCTCCAAATCTCATTTTTTCACTAAACTTGATTTGTCTAAAGGATATTGGCAAGTTCCTTTATCTGAACGCGCCAAACCTCTCACGGCTTTTTCAACACCTAGAGGTTTGTTCCAATGGAATTTTATGCCTTTCGGTCTTATGAACGCACCAGCTACGTTCGTACGCATGATGCGCCGAATCCTATCTTATCGGTCAGATGTCATTGCATATCTAGACGACATCTGTCTTTTCAGCGATACTTGGGAAGATCACTATTCAGGGTTAGATGAATTGCTGTCTACTTTGCGTGAGCACAACCTGACAGCAAAACCCTCTAAAGCCTATATTGGTTTTAGCGAAATTTCTTTCCTAGGCCACCGAGTTGGTCATGGTTTCCTAAAGACAGAGGACCATAATACTAGTAAGATACTTAACATCTCAATCCCTAAGACTAAAAAACAGGTGAGAAGTCTGTTAGGTCTTATTCAATTTTATGGCAGATTCATTCAGAATCTATCCTCTATCATGGCACCTCTCTCAACACTTCTAAAGAAAGGTTCGCCTAATGTGGTCCACTGGTCTCAGGAATGCCAATGCTCTCTGGATAAGATTAAAACATTGTTTTCAACACCACCTATTTTAGTGCTACCTACTAAAGATAAGACATTCGTTCTTCGTAGTGACGCTTCATCCACTGGGATTGGAGCGGCACTAATGCAAGAGTACTCTGGAACTCTGCATCCTGTAATGTATATTTCCAGAAAACTTAATGCGGCAGAAAGGAATTATTCGGTTTTAGACCGTGAGCTATTAGCTATGGTTTGGTCGATCCTCAAACTACAGAGATTCCTTCTAGGCGCACATTTCATAGTAGAAACCGACCAAAAAGCTCTTACTGCTATACAGAGTAAGAATTTGAAGAGCTCGAGGTCTACTCGATATGCAATTGCTCTTCAACCTTTTCATTTCTCTGTGCGAGCTATTCGTGGATCAGATAATGTGATGGCAGACATTCTGTCAAGATGCCCACATGATTCCACATAACTATTAGGGCTTAGACTTCTTGATATGTCTAGTTCTATAGTAGTTCCTTTTCTATATCATGATAGATACACATTTGTAATTTAATAATATAATGATTGTATCACTACATAGCGGTTCATTGATGTTTATTCACCGCTGTGCTTTGATGATTTTTTCTTCATAAATCATAAATTTAAGATATCTAATACGAAATGATGATATGAATTTTTTTAGGCATTGTGTAATTGCCAGAATTGTATTATACTTTGATGACACCTTCCTGGAAAAATATACTTGTAGAGAAATAATTTCTCTCAGTTTATGAGACACATTCTCACCAGTCGCTCCATAAGTCGACTTAGCCTCATATTAGGCGTTATAGGTATTCCTGATATTTTCATCTGCGCATTATTCATGCGTTGTGAGCCTATTGTACGTTGCTCCTAGATGTATTTCAAAAAGAAAAAAAAATGTTCCATTTTTTTTTCCCGGGAGGTGTGGTAAGACTGTTACGTGCAGTCTTTGATATCTTACAATATTATACATTGGTATTCTTGTTATCTTCGCAAATATTTTGAAAGCAAAATAGTGCTTAAGGGAAAGTCATTATTGAGTTACTTCCCTTGAAAGTTGTGTCGGCTCTTTCGATCAAACTCCGCGGATAAATCCATTTTACTGCGATTTATTCGTTGTTTGGGTAATAATAGATTGTTCTTGCTTCAGAATATCTATGGCCTGAATTTATGTGTATTGTTTGTCTGAGTAGGACGAGTCTGTCTTATATCTGTATATCTTTACATATCTAAGTCGAACTATATGTTCTGTTGTCTCTAGAGAGGTCGAAGGCTATTCGGCGGATGTGTCGCTAGAGGTGGTGTGATTTGGCTTCGTCCTGATAGGGACTGTGTTTTTCCATGTCGGCCTGTCGCCGGGGAAAAAGTGATCTCAGTATTTGTGGGGAAGGTGATAGTCGTCTAAACCTATCGTGTATGCTTTACCCCAGTGTTTATTCGTATTGCCAAGGAATGGCAGTTTCATAATTCCTATACCAAGGTAATCAAAGATACTCTTATGAACTCTCGATCGAAGCCACCATTTTCGATAGTTACGAGTTGAATGTCTAAGAGAATATATTTGACTCGATGAAAACGACTTCGATTCCTAGCAGCACTATATCCTGTAGATTGCAGTCAATTGTTCATGATCAAATCTACAGAGCAATGAAATGTTTTATGAATGACTAACTTTAGGACAGATTCATTATCTGTATCCAAACGTGAGTGACAGCTCACGAGTGAAGCCATCTTGGAACCAAAACATGTAGTGACTTTCAAGAAGAGAAAAGGGATGCCCGTATTATCGCTTGATCAGTCCAGAGATCACTGCTACACATGAGAACCCATTGCTAGCGGTTCAATATTATTATATGAAAAAAATATGTGCTGAACATTATGTTGAAGAATCGTCGCTAGACGAGATTAGGTTTAGAAGCCATCTGAAATATTGTTTATAAGCTGACGTGCTCAGTCAGTGAAGTCAGATGATATATATGTATGGGCGATACTGAGTGCTTGGCTACTGACAGTCCATTATACACTTATTCTACATGAGTGCCCATGTAACATTGCAAGACCATTTATCCACTGTACTATGATGTATTATGGCAACCTGTGATTTGTCACTATCTGTGCTGTCGAGTGTGTACGTCCAATTAAACTTTAGAAAAGGTACACAGTCGTTGGTGTCGATGACTTCCAGCCATACATGAGTGTGAGAAAAGAACATTTTTTGTCAACACCACGAACCTTTATTATCATTCGCACATTATACACTCAATCCATGTCTACACACCACTGCGTAGGTCAAGTTGACATTCCATACACTACAGTGGAGCAAACAACACCATAGAGATCTTATCAACTGATGATGATGATGATGTCTGCTTCCATCCACTTATATCTATCTTTTGGTGGATATCATTAACGGGAATAAAAAATCCAACGTTATCAACTTTATCAGTGCTAAAGGCTAAATAAGGTTTGACTTCCGGCTTTACTGGAATCTGATAGTAGCCTTTGCTCAGATCCACTTTAGAGAAATATTTAGCTCTATTCAGCCTGGCAAACAGCTAATTTGTATCAGGTAATGGATCCACCTGACCTTCTGTGACAGCATTCAGTTTCCTGTAATCTATACACAGCCTGTGTTCTCCAGAGGGTTTTCTTAACAGAACCACACTGGAACTGTAGGGAGATTCACTGTGCGAGATAATCCCTTCTCTCTACAGATAATCTATCTCCTCCCTTAAAGATTTTTCCTTAGCGAACGGAATCGAATAGGCTTTCATACAGATTGGTGTTGGGTCTATGAGTTTCATATCATACTCCAATACATTTGTATGCCCCGGACGGTCCGTTAGCACATCTGTATGATTATTCAGAACCTGTTGAACCCTCTCCCTCTGAATTTCCGTTAAGTGTGTGCTGATTTTTACCTGTGCGGCGGTTTCACAGGGATGTAAAGGATATTCATGAGAAGTGAGTGGTTCCTTTTTCATCTCCATTGCAACAGACAAGGTCAGTAGGTGTGTCTCTTCCTGGTTTTCTCTGTCCAGATATTTCTTCAGGAGATTCACATGATAGATTTTCTCTTTCCGTTTCTTATCTATCTTATAATTTGTTCTAGACACCTTCTCTAGAACTGTATATGGACCTTGCCATCCAATTTGCAATTTATTCTGGCTGCCGGGCAGTAGAAGGAGCACCTTCTCTCCCACAGATAATTCTCGATCCTTCGCTTTCTTATTGTAATAGGCAGCATGCTTTTTCCTGGCTTGTCTCATATTTTCATTGGCAAGTTTCCAGCCAGTTGTAAGACGAGTGGTCAGCTCGTTCACATATTGATATGATGAGGTAATATTTTTTTCTGCCTTTTCATCGGTCCAGGTCCTTAACAAGGCTTCCAAGGGACCTTTTATTGGCCTTCCAAATAACAATGTTGCCGGGGCCATACCGGTTGAACTATGGGGTACCTCCCGGTAGGCAAACAGGGCGGCGGGAAGGTACTGATCCCATGTATCTGGTTTTTCATGTGCCAACTTCCTCAGGATCGACATGAGAGTCCCGTTAAATCTTTCTACTTGGCCATTTCCTTGAGGATTATACGGGCTACAATGAAAGTGTTTGGCTTGAAAGATCCTGAATACTTCTTCTGTTAGTTTCCCCTTGAACTGAGAGCCATTATCAGTCAAGATTTGGTTGGGAAAGCCTAACCTGCTGAAGATTGTGAGTAATGCCTCTGCCACATGCTTCGAATCAATTGATGACAGGGCTACCGCCTCTCCCCACATAGAACAAGTGTCCACCAGAGTCAGAATGTAACTGTTCCTCCTCTTGGTCCGAGTGAGAGGTCCCACAATGTCCACGGCAACTCTTTCAAAGGGGGTTCCCACTATGGGCATTTCCCCTAGAGTTACTGGAGCAGTCCAATGCTTTTGAGCTACCCGTTGGCACTCTGGACAGGATTTTACATATATCTTTATGTCTTCAGTTATTCCTGGCCAGAAATAATGACAAGCTATTTGCTGTCCTGTTGCGCTGATCCCCATATGACCACTGAAGGGAATCGCATGCCCTAGTTCCAACACTTTAGTCCTATATGAAATTGGAAGGACCAGCTGTCCGTGACCATTGGATCCATTTCCAGCCTTCCTATATATCAATTTGTTCTTCATATAGAAATCTCCCTTGCCTGGAGGTGTATGACATTTGGGCAATTTCTTAAAACAAGGCTTGAGGGTCTTATCCTCCGCCTGTGCCTTCCTCATCTCATCTGGATGGATATTTATCGGATTATCCTCCTCCTTTTTAGACTGTGATCTGGTCTGCACTGTTGCCATGGTCACAGGTCTCTTGGGATTCCCCAAGAAGACATATCTACACCCCAATATCAGAGGGTAGATTGGTTCATTTATCACTGCTGCTTTTATGATTCCTTCCACATATCGCGTTTTCACATTTATCGTGGCGACGGGAAGTGTCATGGTCGCTACGTCCTTGGTTGCAGTTTGAATCTCCACTGTTTCTGTGGTGTATTGATCTGCCTGCACCAGGTGAGAACTCACAACTGAATCATAATCTAATCCAGTATCATACAAACACCTTATGGTGACACCATTGCATGTTACATCTTCACACACTGGGGGGTGGTAAGGTTCCTGTTGTTCAGTAGGGTTGACCTTTACTCCGTTTCTCCCCATTTTCATTGCAGCGAAAGTAGGAGTTTTCCTTCTACAATTTTCAGTGTTATGGTTGTCCATCCGACAATGTTTACAATACTTCTTTCCTTGGTTAAAGGGTTTTCTGTCATTATATTTCCTTTCATTGAATTGTGAGGTTTTATTATTATAGTCATTTCGTGGCCTATCAAACTGGTGCTTACCTTTGTTCTGGTCTCTATGGTCAAACTTATTAAAGTTTTGAGGTGCCTTAAAATTGTCTACCTGTTTCTTTTTATTTCCAACTACCTCTGCTTGGGCTGCCTGATACCTCTCAGCGACATTGAGTAACTCACCCAGCCTCTCTGCACCTTGTTCCATAAGAAATTTTCTCAGGTCTGGAGCCATGGACTCTCTTAGTTGCTCAATAAGGATCATTTCCTTAAGATCTTGGGTTTTCCCCAGAGCAGTCCATTTCTCCAAGTAGGTCTCTAACCGTGCAGAGAACTGGTGATAAGTCTCACCCGACAGTAGTTTGGCATTCCTAAATTTTTTTCTATAAAATTCCCCATTCTTTTCATATCTTAACAAAAGAGCCTGCTTTAGCATGTCATAATTGTCCTGATCATCCCTGCTCATCTTGGCAAAAACTTCATAAGCTGTACCACGAAGCCCTTGTGATAACTTTAGGCTCCACCTTTCTCTCTCTAAACCATACGTGGTAGCCAAAAGTTCATATCTATTTAGGTAACTTTCTATGTCATCGTCTTTCTCAACAAAATGGTCTAAATGAAAACTCATAGCTGAGGTTGAGGCTCCCTGACTAGCAGTAGCATCTGAGGCAAAGGGACTGGCACCATTTTCAGGAGCATGGCCTTGGATTTCCAACTCCCTTAGTCGAAACTCGTGCTCCCTCTGCAATCTCCTATCTTCTGCTTCCCTCTCTGCAGCCTGTCTTTTTTCCTCTCTTTCTGTAGCTAACCTCTTTTCTTCTCTTTCTGCAGCCAGTTTCCTTTCCTCTGCCTCCAACATTTTTGCTTCAGCCTCAATCTGCAGCCTCTTAATTTCTTTTTCAGCCTCTAACTTTCTTTCTGCTTAAAATTTTTTTCTTCACGTTCAATAAATTTGTCACATTCAGTTGTGACATAAGCAATCATAATTTGCCCCTCCATTCCCAGCTCTTTAGCAGCCTGCACAGCAGCAGATCGAAACTTTGCCAGATCAGCCATTTTGTACTAGGCAAACCTTTAAAATTTCTAACTAGACAAATTTCTAATTATAACTAACAATTTCTAATTATAACTAAGAACAACCACAGGCACTGATAGCTCAACCACTATTTAATTTCTCCAAAAAGGAATGCTTTTAGTTTTATACTATCTGAGATTCCTAATATAATTGATAATATTTTAAGAATTTAAAATCCCAGAAGCAAACTACCCAATATAGCTGGTGTTATGAAAAGTTCAATCCCCAGGAGCGAGACCCCAATATATGTGGTGGGTTTGATGTTAATACAGTTTGTTGTTAAGAAATCTTAGTGTACTGAATGAGGTCAGCTGTGAAGGTCCCTGAATATAATAAATATTAGAGTAAATTTCCAGGGGCACCTTTCTACTACCACCACTATGATCTCATTCAGACTTATTCTAGATAGACTGTAAGATGACTACGTTTGGTGTCTAGGGTTATGAAATGTTAGTGTAAGGTTGCATTAACCAACTGAACATATAAACAATTACACAAATTATTTTATTATCTAATACAACACAACAGTACCACGACAATCACATATGAACTACACTTTAAAAGACTATCTTTAGTAAGTCAGTGGTTGAAAATTTGGTAAAGTTAATGTTTTTCAATTTATTGTCCTGAATCTGATTTATTTGGAATCAGGACTGACAATCAAAAGTGAAATCATAGAAATTAATTACATCAATCAATTTACACAATGGGTCTTCTGACCATAATACACATTTTATTATATAAGGGTGTAGTTGTATTGTCTAACTGAGGTGACTTCTAGTATACACTGGTTGATTGTTTACTATCATCATCTCTGCATGTTGTTTGTAAGTTTTTATGGACACTGATGGAATGTTTATATCACTATTCTCAGTCTCTTATTTTTAATATAATGTTAGTTGAGCGATCAGGTGCCGAACATGCACCTATCTTTGTAATATGATATAGGACTCTTCCTGCACTTCGCTGAACGACAACCTTCAGCTCCCACTTCTTCAAGAATGATGGTGGTTTACAGTTGTCTCCGAAAAAGGCAAGACTGTGGCATGAATATATCGGCCCACTGTAGTCTGGCACCAGTTATTGACAGCAACCAAAACCCTCTGAAATCAGAAGGATATGCCTCCTTCGTAAACAACAGCCTATAATAATGTTCAACAACCAGTACAGGCACATTCCAAACAAACATGCATGATCAGCTCTTTACGACAATCCCTTTCACCAGTTTCTTTTTATGTGACCAGGTATACCAGTATTCCTCTCCCCTAATAGTTACAACGCCTCTGCAATTCCAGCAATAATCTGTTGTCCATACAATAGGATAGGTATTATGCTCCTGATGATAATCCTATATAATTTAGTTGGTCTACACCTCTCTGATAGTCTTTCATATGCTGGATCAATCTCTAGACTCTGTTTTGAGTCTGCCATAGACTCACTTACTTACAGTCGTATGTTAGTATTTCACATTCAAATTTTATTTTAAATAAAATGTTAAGAAAATCAATCTTACCACAGATGCAAGGAAATAACACAAGTAAACGATGACTAGGCAATAGAATATGGCACATTTTCAATCTGCCCTATGTCCAGGCTTTTCCTATGTTAGAAAATTTCTCCGCCTGCTCTCATCGATCTTGCTTTACACAAAATTTTACTTAAAATGGCAGTGAACAGTCCCCGTTTCGTACCAGTATCTACTGCTTTGTCCAATGGGACCATGTTTACATTTATTTTTGAATCTATCGTTTCAAATAACAACTCCCAATATGTTTCCAAGGCAAATATATTTTTAGGTCAACCAATCATACTTCGCCTTCCTTCAAAATCCACCCAATCAAATATCCCGTACCTTTTAACCTCATTTACCCAAAGTCGTTTTTTCAAAACATGCCATAAAAAATTATAAGCAGGCATGATCTTTACTTGACAGTCTGGTCGGATCCACTATAGTATTATGGCTATAATTAGTTAATTAATGGACTATTTGTGTAACTACTACCATATTATTTGTCAACAAGTCCTAAGGTACACGAATATACAATTTATTAAGGGCTAGTTGGCTTGGTTCAGAAGTACACATTTTTTTTCTATGTTAGTGTTTTTTATTTTTAATCTACTACACGTTCAATTCTTTTCCATGTGCTGTCTTCTCTATTTACGTGATAATTACGTCCTTTGAAATAAGAGCTAAGGTTGTTTTTGTGACACGAGTTGTCTACATGTTCTAACTTTTTTCTCGTATTTTGGGGAAATCCCTAAGGCAAGGCTTGCCCCTGTGCTGGTATTGGCTTTTAGTTTAAAATCAATGCGAAACGAATTAGCATTTCATCTATCCTTTCCCCCTCCTCGTTCCACAGTGCATTTTAGGCAAATATTTTCTTAGAACTAGGAAAGTGATTATGTCAAGGACGAATTTGAAAAAATTGGGCACCGTTTTGTTCGGCTGTTCCTTAGCAAATAATAATCTGAAGGCGTAGGCGATACCAACAGTTCTAGTAGAAAATTCTTTTATACTGTCTTATTTTGCCTTTATGCCCTATATTGTTATATATTAATTTAGATATTGTATTTAGAAATTCACTACACTACCTTCGCACAAGATTACTCTTGGCAGATATGTAAACAGAAGAAACAAAACGCTTCTATCTCCATTGAGTCTTCCCAAGATATTCAGAATAAGCGAGAACAATACTGCATTGGCTGAGTATGTTAACTGTAATTCTGCCGACGCTTTTGGGAAGGGTTTAAGGATTACATTCAACTCGTTTAACCCCCCACCCCTGATTTACTCAGTTGAATTCTATTATTCTAGTATAGCTCTGTTTAGAGTGTGTGTAGTAATTTGACTGAGACAAACATGCAGTAACTTTAAAATGATTAAATCGAAGTTAAATTTGTAACATTACAAACAACAAAATTTAATAATCACTTTAGGTTTTAACAGTTGGAAATAATTTGAATAGTTATGAATCAAGAAAAGTTATCATCATGGTCTTTAAGGAATGTGAGATGTTACAAGAAGTTCATGTTGCCGCATATATTTGAACATAGCTGCCAATGACGGTTCTGCTCCTTCACATGGGTTGGTTCTTTTCACTCTGCTCACGTTCGTCTCTGATCAAGGTTGTCGGGGGTAGCTCGTTTCCCAGAAATGTCAATGAGAGACTACCAAGTGGGTCCTTCATCTTAAAGCTTAGGCCACGGCTCCCTTCTTGTTGCAGAGATGGTACTTTCTGCTGGTACCACCAATAACTATGGTAAAAGAATAGATCGAAACGCTCTTCTGAGTATGGCGTTTTCCACCCCATTGTTATGGGTTCCTATCTTCCCATACCACCATCCCAATTACTCAGACTTTACCCTCGATGAGAATTAAATTTAATCCCTCGGGATAAAACTTTCTTTACATTTAAATAGAATAGCTTTCATGGTTACTTTATATTTAAATGAAAAGGTTAATAATACAGATACAGTCTGTTTACATATACATGTCCACTGATTGAAAAGTGTTGACAATATAAATTGAATTTGTTTTCATTTTTGTTTTACACTGATTGAAAAGTTTGAAACTTCCATTACTTTAAAATGAATATTTTTACATAGACAGTTACACTAGTTTACAGCTTGAAAACTTACATTAATTTTAAAGTGAATATGTTTATATGGACATTCACACTGCTTTGAAATTGTAAGTATTATAATTAGAAAGTATATCATTTCTTTCATCTTTCCTCCCTGCTCCATAGGGAACCTGGAACTACTTTATGCTTTCAGTTCTCTTTACAAAACTATCAATAAGGCAATCACCAGCCCGTGCAGTGGTGGTTCATGAATCATCATTCTATACGCTGAGGTTGCCAGCCTCAAATGACTTTGACATCCACAAGCGAGTTTCACAAATTAAAATTCATCTGGTAATATATACATATATATATATATATATATATATATATATATATATATATATATATATATATATATATATATATATATATATATATATATATATATATAAATATATATATATATAAATATATATATATATATATATATATATATATATAATATATATATATATATATATATATGTTGTTCGTCCATCACGGGTGATGAAGACCACTCTGTTCATCCAATTATTTAGGAATATGTTAGGTTAGTCTATGGGTACGAAGGTGACTGATAAGCCCGATGCGGGGGTGGAAAGATCTCGGACAGTGTGGGCAGGGAATGTTTGCTTCATGTGAAGGTTTTATTACACGGTCCTTTCTAGCTTGTCTCCGCTGTTCCGCTGCTGCTCTTCTGGAAGATTCACATGCCGCTGCACCTTTACGAAGAGATGTGCGCCAAGCAGTTCGGTCTTGCGCAGCAGCTTCCCATGTGTCTGGGTTTATGTCAAAGGTTTTCAATGACATCTTTAACGTGTCTTTGAAGCGCTTCTTTTGGCCACCATGGGAGCGTTTACCCTTCTGCATCTCACCATAAAAGAGTATCTTTGGCAGTCGATGGTCTGGCATGTGGACTACATGACCTGCCCAGCGAATCTGTGACTGCATCAGAATAGTATCAATACTAGGGATACCAGCTCTGTCAAGAACGGCGGTATCCGGGATCTTGTCTTGCCATTTGATGTTCATTATCTTTCTGAGACAGACTGTGTGGAAGTGGTTTAGCTTCTTTACATGGCGCCTGTATACAGTCCATGTTTCACATGCATATAGCAGCACTGGAAGCACCGCAGCTCTGTACACCTTTAGCTTTGTCTGTAGACTAATGCCACTTCGATGCCAAACGTTGGTGTATAGTCTGCCAAATGTGCTGTTGGCTTTGGAGATCCTGGTGTTCACCTCATCATCAATGACAATGTTCTGGGATAGTGTGCTACCAAGGTATGTGAATCTGTTCACAACATTCAGTTTCTCATCATTAACCTTGATGATTGGCTCAGTATAAACTGTGCCAGGAGCTGGTTGGTACATGATTTCTGTTTTCTTCGTGTTGATGGTAAGCCCAAAGTTGACGCAGGCTTCGGAGATATATATATATTAGTTCACATGTTAGTGTTAAATATGAAATGTAAATCATAACTTACGGCAATCCTGACTCACAGACTTTTTTGCTCAGATGAATAAAAGAGACTTCAATCGGCCTCTTACACGCGTCTGGGGTGTCGTTAATTTAATAAGTTCCCTCTCTTACTTCGTGTGTGGTCCTTCAGTTTCCTCAGTCCTGGTTTCCTTATTTAAAATGTTAGATTTCCTAGGCTATTTTGTAAGTCCTGATAAATACTCCAATACACGGTGTCCGGTATTTTAAGAAGGAATTCTGAATTCTAATTCTTCACTGTAGCAGTCTGGTGCCTTGGCGAGCGATTTCTCAAGTGAAATAGCTTTAGAAAATTATCAGATTATATTCCCTGCCTTCCCGCGCCTTCGTTTATTATGAGCTATCTCAAACTCCAAACATATTCAAACAAGCGGGTTATGGGGTAATTTCAAAATATTCCGACATCGGATAATTTTGAACGTAAGGCAGAGGTCAACTCTCCTATATATGGTAACAAGATGTCCAATGCCGTTGTGTACAAACTTACGAACACACCGGTAACCGCATATGATCATGTGTTCGAGATGTAGCAATCTTATTTTTATCTAAAGTAATCTTGTCATCCATGTCTTATCGGTGATTAAGACGATAGCGCTGGCCGATGTACGTGTTAATCTGCCCCGCCTATAGCCAACAAATCTGGGCAGCGCCAAGCAAATGTGATTATTATCACCTACAGGGAATGTCAAATGATTTGATAAAATCAAATATCTGCTACTTAGCAGCAAAATAACGAAGAAAGAAAGAAAGAAAGAAAGAAAGAAAGAAAGAAAGAAAAGTGCGATAATTGAAAGCACATAATAAAAATCAGTACCCCAAATGTACCGATACTGCCGGAGTGAAACAAAGATCGATAAAGGGCCGCCCCGTTTTGTCACACTTTGCATCCGACCTTCGATGGGGAGTTGGAAACTAATGATGATGATCTTTTATTTACATTTAGCATCTGGACGCTCAATTTCTCCTGAATCTTCTGTTACCAGAATAGTCAGCAAGATTCGAATTGCTACAAATAAATGTGGGAATGTTGTTGAATGGTCGTTACATGCAAGACGTTTTTATCGGTGGCTTAGATGCTTCCAGTTCATAACAAAACATGAAGCCATTTATGTTAACTGATGTTAAATTTGAATGGGATAAGATCGGTTACCACGACAAGCATGGGAAACTAAGAGCTAGGGATCCAGACCTCCAGGACGACATAGAGTCCGCTGGCAGGACAACATTAGCCAATCTTTGAAGGACCGAGGACTAGAATGGAACCAGGCCAGGTGGAAGACAGCCGATAGGACAATATGGCGCTCTCTCTTAGAAATCTCAACACCTCAATGTAGAAGAGGAACGACTAAGTAAGTAGTAAGATTTTACAATTGAACCGTGTCCGTTTTCCTGCACTACTTCCTGTCAATCAACCACGTACTGACGGTCTATGCTCCAATGGGAGCTGAAGGGTATTGAGTGAATGAAATAGATTGTAACACCTTATTTACTTACTTTGTCGTTATCTTCTACTTTCAGATGTAGAGGTTAGCCATAAAGAACGCCATGCTATCCTATTAGATGTCTTCCGTTTGGCCTGGTTCCTGTCCTCGATCTTTCTGGGATTGTCTTATGTTGTTCTCCCAGCGAACCTGGGTCGTCTTGGTGGTCTTGGTTTTTTAATATTTTCACGGTAAACAATCTTCTTTCATTCTGCAGACATGACAAAACAATCGTAACTGGGTCTGCTCCATTCAGATCTGCAGGGGACTGGGTTTCGAGGCCATGACGTGTCGTCTGGTTGCGGACCATGTCCCTTTGTTACTTTGACCACTTTTCTCAGATATCGCATTTCTGAGGTTTGCAGTTGGCTTCAGTGGGTTGTAGCAATTTTACATGACTCGTATCCGTAAATTAAAAGAATTGTTACACCAGTTATTTAAAATATGTTCTGCCAATCTCCAAAATATTTATACATTTTTGCTGGACGATGATAATCTGTAGATCTGGTCTGTAGTGCCTGGCGCTATCTTGAATATGTTATCTGCGCTACAGCGTACCAGTTCTGTCACTTACACTTACAGTTAATAATATGTTTCAAACGTCAACACACTGCACACATTTATACCATTAATGCCAAGACCAGTGCTGTTTTATTGTGTCAAAATAATGCGCGGTCTGGTGAAACAGTAAGCTAATTTGTTAACTGGTGTGTGTGTGTGGTTCTTATCTACTATTATGTATGATTTTATTGACATATCTATCCGAACAGCAAGCAAAATCGTGTCAGCACAGACATCTGTGTTGAGCTGTACTGTAAGAAGTTTGTTTCAAAAATTATTTTAAATTTGACACAGGTATGTAGTATGTATTACTCTCTATGACCAAGTTATTCCTATAATCTTCGTCTTTTCATTGTCTGACACGTATATTATCATCATAATTAGTATTAGCATCAGCTGATATTAGCATCAGCTGATATTAGCATCAGCTGATACTAGCATCAGCGGTTTTTGTACTATTTTCCTTAAGTTATAAGAAGATAAGGAGAATTATAGTAAGTCGTAGTGAAGGGTGAGTTTATAAACCAAAATTAATAATATTACAAAAGTAGAGTGTCTTATGAGATAAAATATTTTTAAAAAAATATTTCCTACCTTGTGACCACAAAGCCTTCGTCGGGAAAGGCAAAGAAATGTTAATGTTAATCAGAATCGACGTCATTGCACTCCGGGCAAATCCATAGGTGCTCAGTCTCCCTCAGCAAATATCGAAGGGTATGAATGCTAATTGTTCCTGTTGCGCACTGGTTGTATACACGGCGGGTGCGTCCTCTCATACGTCCATCCCTGCTGGTCTTACGTTTGATGCCAAAGAAAGCGATAACTAAGTAAGAGAGCATAATTATAAGGGAAAAAAAAAGAAAATCACAAAGTTAAAACATACCATCATGTGTTGATAGCCAAAAATGTTTCCGTGTCCGGGTATAAGAAAGTAAATACTAAGTAGGGAAAGGAAACAAAAAGTAACCAAACATAGCGTTCCTGCACACACCGGTTGGCCTGCGCGAAGTCCAGTTATTTTTTACATTTTGTAACTGTAGTAATTATTACCGCCTCCTCCCAACAACATACACAAAATTTCACAAAAGGAACACTAAATATTGTTGAAAGTGAACGAACATGAGGGCCTGAAGGTAAGAATCCCACACCGGACAGCAGACTAAGATAGAAAATTCACATTACTAAATGTAAACATTTTTTTTTAAATGGTGGGAACCACATGAGGCATCAAGTATATACAGACACAGAAAATCAGAAAATCAAGTGGTTTAGCCATCTCATGAGAATGTCGCCCGATAAATTACCATTTCTCGCCTACAACACTAGAAGATCTGGGTTCAGAGCACGGGGAAGACCGAGTGGCAAAAGAGATAGACAACATCACAGACATCCTAGAACAACACTGGATCACAGCAGCCACGGTGACACACTTGACAGATAGACAACATCACAGACATCCTAGAACAACACGGGCTCACAGCAGCCACGGCGACACACTTGGCCTTGGAACGTCAATTTAAGCTCCCCACTACGCTTTACATGCAATGACTACAACCCCCAAAAGCCATCTCCCAAATGAGGTATCTGAGGAAGGTGGTTGAAGTAACAAGAAGAAACATGGCCCGCAACTAGACGATACGTGAAATCCTAAAAACCCAGCCCCTGCAGAACCAAGTAGAACAGTCCCATCTATGATAGTTTGGCCGTGTCTGCAGAAAGGGAGAAGATCAGCTGCCACGACAAGTATGGGCAACTAAGAGCCAGGGATCCAGATCTCCAGGACGACCAAGAATCCACTGGGAGGACAACATTAGGCAATTTCTGAAGTACAGAGGGCTAGAATGGAACCAGGCCAGGAGGAAGACAGCCGATAGGATAGTATGGCGTTCTGTCTTCTAAACCTCTATACCTCACGGTAAAAGAGGAACGACTAAGTAAGTATTACGTTTCACATCAATGATGGATGGAACAAGTAAAGTAAATAAGTAAACGGCTAGATTGCGAATGACCTCAAATAAAAAAAAAACATTTAAAAAATCGCAGGAACTGTTTGTGGAGCAGCCCTTCAAATAGTCTGAGGGAGTAGAAGCCCTATTCGCAGATCGTGTTTTTATCTCTAGAGAGGCCCAAGGTTTTTGTTATATTGATACACGGGGTTTTTGTTATATTGATACACGGGTTTTTTGTTATATTAACGAACAAAATCATAGTGGGTAGACGCTGGAATTGGGTTGAACACATCCTCAGAAGAGACCCTAACACCATCACCAGAACTGCCCTGCCATGGACTCCAGAAGGAAAGCAAAAGCAGGTCGACCAACCGCCACTTGGTGGATAACGGTGGAGGCGGAGATGCTAATCATGAACCAGAGCTGAGGCACCTCACGAAGGGTAGCTGTTGGCCGAGCAAAGTGGGGACAGCTTGCTGCTGCGCTACAAGACGCCATTAGGCGTTATGGTCACTGACTGCTTTGTCAGTCAGCGACCAAGGAAAAAAGAAGAAGAATTAACAAAAGTATTCTGTTGATATTTAGGATATATAGGTCCTTTAACTATAGATTATATCTTCAACTATTCCATCTCGTTACTGGAAATATCCTTCCTAATCGTGTATTCTATATCGCATACCAGTTAGTTAAAAATTCTATTAGTGATTGATTATTTAAATTCTTAAATGTATACACTGCTTAGACAGCACAGATTACGCTGGCATGGACATGTCCGCAATATGGAAGATGCTCACATCCTCAAAGATATTTTATACGGACAACTGGCAGATGGCAAACGAACAGCTGGGAAATCGCAGCTGAGGTGCAAGGTTGTGTACAAGCGAGACTTGATGGCGTTGGACATTAAATCCAGCAACCTCGGAGGATAAATCTGCAGGCTGCACCAAATGGAGATGTAGGGATGATCTCTACGGCACTACCTCAGATTAGGCAAAAAGAAACTCTCGAGATAAGCAGAAAAGAAAAGAACACGCCGGAAGGAAGACAAGGCACAAAAAGCAGCCGAGGGTTATCACCACAAGGACGTATCATTTCCATAGTCAGTTATAACTGAAGGTAGCTGCTGTATGCTATAAATAATCATGCTTATTTTCTACGCCAAGTGAGACAGAATAAACATCTGTCTATTCAACAATTTTTTGTCTCTCTTTCTCTCTCTTTGATTCTGTCTTTTTAAAAAAATCTTACATCTCTACGGAATACATAATTTTCTCTGTCGTATCTTGTTTTCTTTTTTCTTTGGCTACATAGTACGTTGTCAATCCAACTTCATCTTCGTTGTCACCATAAGTTTAACCATGAGTATTTTTAAAACAGTGTTCGTCACAGAAACCATACGTGTGCTTTTCTCAAAATGGGCAAGACTTCATGCTTGTTGCTCTTTTTAGTGCTGCGCGTGCTGATTGTAACTGGCGTGGATGACGAATGTCCATACAAGGTAATAAAGTCTATATTAGAAAGTATCATCTATGTATTACACACATAGACACACAGATAGATAGATAGATAGATAGATAGATAGATAGATAGATAGATAGATAGATAGATAGATAGATAGATAGATAGATAGATAGATAGATAGATAGATAGATAGATAGATAGATAGATAGATAGATAGATAGATAGATAGATAGATAGATAGATAGATAATAATAATAATAATAATAATAATAGCCCCTTCAGTCATAACTGACTATGGGAATGCGCCCCTGAGGTGACAGCCCTCAGCTGCTTATTTTCCTGGTGCTCCTTTCGACGTTTTCTCCTCACCTCTGCTTCTTGTGTGAGCCTCTCTTCGCCCAATCTGAGGTGGCGCCGTAAATAGCATCGCCACTTAGTGCGATCGGCAGCTTCATCCTCCCATGTTGCTGGATCCATGTCCAGTGCCCTCATATCTCTCTTGCACACATCTTTGAACCTCAGCTGTGGTCACCCAACTGTTCTCTTGCCATCTGCTAATTGTCCGTAGAAGATATCTTTTGGGATGCGACCATCTTCCATGCGGCGAACATGGCCAAGCCAGCGAAGTCTGCGCTGTCTAAGAAGCGTATACATACTTTGAAGGCCAGCACGTGACAACACCTCGACATTTGTCACTTTATCTTTCCACGAGATGCCGAGGATGCGGCGTAAACACCGCAAATGGAAGGTATTGAGCCTTCTTTCTTGCTTAGCATAGGTCGTCCAGGTCTCGCTGCCATATAGGAGTGTGCTGGTGACGCAGGCATTATATACCGCAGCTTTGGTCTTCATTGTGAGTTTAGAGTTTCCCCAAACACGCGATGTGAGGCGGGCAAAGGTAGATAGATAGATAGATAGATAGATAGATAGATAGATAGATAGATAGATAGATAGATAGATAGATAGATAGATAGATAGATAGATAGATAGATAGATAGATAGATAGATAGATAGATTGATAGATAGATAGATAGATAGATAGATAGATAGATAGATAGATAGATAGATAGATAGATAGATAGATAGATAGATAGATAGATAGATAGATAGATAGATAGATAGATAGATAGAAAAGAGGGTGCCATATCTGGGTAACAGAGTATACACAGATGTTGTCATTACTGTATAATGCAATCTTTTCACGAAGTTGTCATTACCTAGTTATATAGTCTTTACAAATCTTCTTCTTCTTCCACGTTCGCCCTGAAAAGGACGGTGGTTGCGTTGTGTCTGTTTACGCCTAAGCTGTGATATCTGCACCTTTCGGTCGACACATCCGACTTCTGCACGGCATTTTTTAGGGATTGGGTTTGCCTTCCCATTTCGATCCGTACTCGCTCAGCCAGACTGCACTGCTGCAGACTGTTTCCAGGACCACCACGTGGAGGTGGAGTACGGTCTTGACCAGCTCTGGTTCGCTGATCCTGATGCAAGCAGTCAAGCTATGGGTCGCTGACTGCATTCACTATTGCTGCATCTTGGGGTCCCGACTTTACAAATGAGAATGTTATTACTGGATAGTTTAGTTTGGCCCTCGAGGTTATAGGTAACCAGGTATAGAGGTATAAGACAGTGTTAGCTTTGTTATATATGTAACAGCGCCATATTGTCACTATCATGGTCTCCGTGGTTTAGTGCCTTTTTACCACATTATCTTCAAGAAGATTTATTACTAGGCCACAATAAAGCCTAAAAATAGTGGTGTGTTATATTTGATAGTTGTGGTGTATATTTGTGTTTTCGCTCCTTTAAGAGTGTGGTAAAGTGGGATGTTATAAATATTTATAGGGGACTTAGTGTACTGACTGAGATCAGCTGTGAAGGTATCTGTATCTAATAAGTGTGGTGTATTACAGATGACCTTACTTGCTACCACATTTATACCTCAGTCAGAATTATTCTGGAATATTGTGATGACTACGTTGAATGTCTAGGGTTATGAAAATGATGAAGTGTAAGTCACAACAACAACAGACAGATAAACAATTTAATTTATTCCACAACACTTTACAACACTGTGACACTCACACACATATAACACTCTATAAGACTATCTTAAATGAGTCAAGTGTAAAGTTTCAAATATATATGTAATAATTACTTTCAACAATAGATATCCTGATTCAACTACACAGTGAACCAGGAATCACAATCAAATGTAATCACAATTTATAAATATGATCTTTGTATTGACATAATTTATTAGTATTATCCTATGTGTGTAAGTTGTGAAGTAGTACTATGAGGTAATACTGGTTTTGTTTTTCAAGCTAGATTGTTGTTTGTCATCATGACTTCAAGTGTTTGATTATCGTGGAAATAGTATTGGGAAAAGTTCACAGTTCCTGTCATTTGAAACAGTTTATTGTCCCTCTGTGTTTAATATAATGCCAATTTTAGAGGGGGGGGGCACATAATGTTGAGCTGCTCTGGCCACAGAAGCTTATCTTTCGTGATGGCGGCAGGAAAAGACTCCTCTGCTCGATTGCTTCACTGTGTTCTGGAGACACCTCACTAGTCGCTATCTGGACCAAGGAGTATGCTATCAGAATCTGGATTCAGCAAAACTCAGACCAGGTGCTGCTTCAATAAGTTATGACCACGGTCCCTGAAACAAGAAGGTTGTACCTCCTACTTCATAACTACTTTATAATCTATTTCCACACTGAACACAATACATAACAAACACTGAGTTCAGAGCGGTAGGCCAACTGCTAGCTTCATCTGAAACAATTTACACCAGTATACTCCTCCCTAATGGTTACTACGCCTCTGCAATTCCAACATTAGTTCTATCTAGTCAATAAGATAGGTGTCAGTGTACTGTTTGGCAATTCCATGCAGTTTTACTTTTCTCCGACACGTCCTGTTCAGGTTGGAGCACTATCTAGGCTTTGCCTCATGTTTGCTACTGAACCACGCACATATACAGACATAAATTATCAATTTACATTCAATTTTCATTAAAAAGATATCAAATATGTCAAGCTTACCACAATTCATGGAAATAGAACACAAATACGTTGACTGGCGATGAATATGGCACAGATTCCGATCTGCCTCTGTCCCGGGCTTTTATTTAGAAAAAATATAAGCTGGTTCTCAACGCACTGTTTCTGAGTAAGTTTATTTTAAAATGTGGCACTGAACTGACGCTCCTAATTGACTATATTGGCGGGTCTAACCAATCGGGCCATGTTTACACAGCTTTTCAAAAAAGTACCCCTACTACCGTTTCCCCTAACAACAAAAAATTAGTATTTGTAGTCCGACTAATCGTGTTTCGCCTTACATTTACTTCTATCCAATCAAATAGGATTTAACATGGTGGCCTATTTCCCGTAAAATGGTGGTTTCAAAACATGCCACTGTGCGATTATTATTTAGTGTTGTCTGACACCCTCACTATTTTCTTTTGGCTATAATTTGTTAATTCCTAGACTATTTGCGTAACACTTAACATATTCTTTGTCAGCAAGTCCTAAGGAACCCAAATATATAAGTTTTAAGGGAGCTAAGTGGCGGCGTTCAAAATATGTATTTTCTTCTAGGATAGTCGTGCTGTTACCACCTCCTCACTTCCAAACTTTATGGTGTCTGCTGTACTGTCAGACTAATGTCAGGAGTTTAGACATAAAACAGTAGAATGTCATGTTTCCTAATAAGCATTTTACAGGTTTTTAAACCTAACTCTCGTAGTTGTAGTGTTTTTTATCACTGTCTATTTGAACAAAAAAGTTAGTGCTTCATGCCTTACACTTGGGGTGGCATTAATTATCGCGAGACGCGTGTTAGTGTTGTATGCGTTCCTGCTTTCAGCCCTCCCTCTTTCTATCCTAATTCCATCTGTCTTTTCATCACGCAGTGTATAAAATGAAATTAATGCTAGTATTAATTTAGGTCATTAATCAGCTTGCGTATCTCAAGGTTTTCTAAGAAGTACAGTACACGTTTTATTGTTTTGTGGAAACGCGTGTATGCTGCTGTAGGCTTTACTAGTAAACGTGCAAGCGTGAGAATATGCAGACGAAGCAGAAAAAGGGGGATCTCGAGTACAGTCATTGTGAAAGCACTGTTCTTTACCATTCTTCTTTCCCTTTTATTGAATTTATGTGTTAGGCTTTACATTTACCTTTTAATTTATATATGTGGATTTAGAATGTTTCACGACAAAGAGCAATAATCGCGCGTGTTATTTGCGTGGCGCAATTAATACGCGTAGCGCACTAAGTTGAGTGATTCGCCTTAGGGCTTATATAAAGAGATAGCGAGCCAACATAGGCCTCTTAGTTCGTCAGTCACCCAGAGAAAGAAACGAGTCGATCTACAAAATAGATGCCTTGAACACGATTAGCAACTGAGCACTGGCTGGGTGTTTTGTTTTCTTTGTTTTATTTGTTTAATGTTTGCTTCGTGTGCTTAATGTCACTGACAGGGTTGTATGAATAAATACAGCCCCTGCCTCAGAATCAAGAGTTTTATTGTTGTTCGGGTCGGTGCGAGTGTGAAAGGTAGTGATCACATATCACAACATCATCATCATCATCTCGCCCACCCTATCACAATTGGCGTCGTCGACAGGATAGGCAGACAGTGACACCGAGAAAACAGCAAACGAACAAATATTGTAAACACCCAGCTGTGCATTCCTGCAGCAAGATGGCTAATGCGCCTGTGAAGGTAGTATACGGGGAGGTGCCGGAGGTAAGGAGATTTGGTGGAAAGGAAAGTCCCACTTGGCAAGAGTTTTTGAACGACGTAGAGGCCGTGTGGAAGGTAGCGCCATTTTCTGCAGAAGATAAGATAGACGTTATCTGGAATAATGTCACACCCATGGTCTCTGGGGAATTACGGATACGTAGTGGAGCCAAGGCCAGCCCTGAGAAGTTACTGGAAATAGTGGAAGAAGCCTACAGTGAGCGACAACTAGTCAATGAGATGACTAGGAATGTCCAGGCCGTGAGTCAGGGGCCTATGGAATGTGCGGTTTTCTGTGAAGTCAAAAAGCCAGAGACACTAGTGCAGATAGCAAGTGCAGAAGCTCAGAATGAAGAGGAGGCACTCAAAGCAGAAGTATCTCTCTTAAAGGCCCAGCTAGCACAGCTGTCACAGACCAGTTTGCCAGCACAAGAGGGGGTGCAGAGAAAGAGAGCACCATGCCAACCGCGGAAAAAGCCAAAGCACGATGAGATGTGTGAGCAGGAACCTCAACTAGACCTTCGTGTATGTGAGAGTCAGGCTGTTGTCAAGGAAAGCTGTGAGCTGACTGTACCAACAAACGCAGTTGCATCGACAAGGCGACACGAAGTTTGCAAGTGGTATAGTGTCCACAGGGGATGGGGATTTATCACGCCAGATGATGGAGGTATTGATGTATTCGTACATCAGATCAAGATCTTCAGGAAGGGATTCAGGAGTCTGGCGAGAAATGAGAGAGTAGAATTTGACAGCAAACCATCGGTCCAGGGCATGGAAGCAGTCTTTGTATGCGGCATTGACGGTCAAGAGTGTAAGGGTAGTAGGAGGCGTCCCATGGCACAGAGAGAGCCTACAAAGTTGAGGTGCTACAATTGTGGAGAGTTCTCGGGCCACATGGCAGCCAAATGCCCTCAAGGCCCTCTTCCAAAACGATGCTTTAGATGCAAGTCACCAGAACATCTGATATCCGCCTGCCCCTCAAGGAGCTCTTTCCCCAGACGTACTGCCACAACTAGGTTGCCTTTAGGGTGCAAGCGAAGAGATGGCGGTGACAACTGTCACCCTGGGGGCGCTGAGAATATTGGTAGTCGTTTAGGGGAGGAAATTCGTCCTAAGCAGATAGGGGGGGGGGGGTACGCTTCAGTGTTCAGAAGAGGAAACTCATCTAGAGCAGATAGTGGGGAATGTGGGCCACCGTCCACACAATACGACTGTAAAACATATCAGGAGCAACCCCCCTTCAAAGTCGACAGCTGCATGCACTGACAAGAAGAAGTCACAAGCAAGCAGCGACGCTGTAAAAGTGGATGAATCTTCCAAACCACAGCAACTGCCAGCCCAACAACGTACAACTAGGGACATGACGACCAAGAGGGTCCCCAGTCGGGTTGTACCTATTCCAGAAGCTCAGCCCAAAGCATCGCCGCTCAGAGTCATGCGCAGCACCAACGATCTGGGAGATTTCGACTGAAGCGCCAGAGGTAGTGATGTTGTCGGGACGACAACAAAATCAGGCGGGGAATATGTGACAGCGCCATATTGTCACTATCATGGTCTCCGTGGTTTAGTGCCTTTTTACCACATTATCTTCAAGAAGATTTATTACTAGGCCACAATAAAGCCTAAAAATATTGGTGTGTTATATTTGATAGTTGTGGTGTATATTTGTGTTTTCGCTCCTTTAAGAGCAATAATCGCGCGTGTTATTTGCGTGGCGCAATTAATACGCGCAGCGCACTAAGTTGAGTGATTTGCCCTAGGGCTTATATAAAGAGATAGCGAGCCAACATAGGCCTCTTAGTTCGTCAGTAACCCAGAGAAAGAAACGAGTCGATCTACAAAATAGATGCCTTGAACACGATTAGCAACTGAGCACTGGCTGGGTGTTTTGTTCGCTTTGTTTTATTTGTTTAATGTTTGCTTCGTGTGCTTAATGCCACTGACATGGTTGTATGAATAAATACAGCCCCTGCCTCAGAATCAAGAGTTTATTGTTGTTCGGGTCAGTGCGAGTGTGAAAGGAAGTGATCACATCAACATCATCATCATCTCGCCCACCCCATCACATATATATCCCTTATTTTCCTACACAGTAAAGGTTATCAACATCAGCACATAGAGATAGCGACAAGCAAGACAACCAGACAGACTAACTGATAGATACAATGACTGAATGACTTATGGTTGGATTAGTAAACCTTGTATTTCTTTATTCTATCATCATTTGTCGGAATGTTGATTTGACAGATGAAATAATTGGTTGAATTTATTACAGGAATGTGTATGCGCACAGACACATATCATGTGTGACAATCTTGGTTTGAAAACTTTACCATCTTTGACCACAACACAACAAACTGTTAATATATATCTGACAGCAGACGTAAGATTTCTTTCATCTTCCTTTAATTACATACTATGATGCATTTTTTTCTACGTATACTAAAAAATAGACAAGGAATTGTGTTGGCCAGTAGGGAAATATATAAATATAAATATACATATAAAGTTAAGGGCCGCCATTCAGTTTAGACAAGGTTTATATAATTGATTGGCAAACTGTAAAGACAAGTGAAAATGTCATTAAAACTGAGCTCAGAGAAATGTGTATACATTTATGTGTGCACTATGTTAATGTTTTTTAAATGTCCAAAAACTGGGTCACTTTAACCCGCACGTGAAAATTGCCATTGTTGCTGCAAACACTTGTGGTTTTTGCAACATGACCCACTAGATCAAAAGGTGAAAAATTGAGTTGAATTTCTTTTTGTTAGTAAGTCACACATTATTAAAAAAAACTTGACTGATCTTTTCCACAAATGAATCAACTTTATTTTGTAATAAATTGTTTACACCTGGTTGCATTTATTTTGTCCATAGTGTAGTTTTTCTTGGTGGCCCTTAACTTTTGTCCAGTAGTATATATATATATATATATATATATATATATATATATATATATATATATATATATATATATATATATATATATATATATATATATATATATATATATATATATATATATATATATATATATATATATATATATTGTGGTGGATTAACACCGGGGAGGTTATTGATGGTATTTAAATGCAAATATATGTGCCTACAGCGTGAGGTCAAGCTATGTAAGACCCTGAGTCTAATAGAAGATTATGGTGTTGATAAGTTCTCAGGGGACCTAACGCTACCTCCCTCAGATCTCACGCTGTGCAATATTTTTATTTCTAATGTGTGATGTTTGTTATTTGGCTACGTGTCTAGGGTAATGCACAGGTAGTGATAAATGCCTGCAAAAAACAAACACACTTTAACTTAATGAAAATTAAATCAACAAGACTGGGGTTAAAGTTATAATATTATTTTACAATTTTAATTTCCTGTACCGCAAATCTTTTGGGACAGGAATGTTTAAAACTTAAAATGAAGTGTGTTTTATGTACAACCTTAAATAAATATGCAGGACATCTTGTCCATAAAAGTCACTACTATAATGTTTATAGAATTTTATTCACTGTTGAAACAATACTGTCCTATGAAGGGTCACTACTTGGAAAGACTGGGTGTCTCATCATATCACAATACAGTTTATAATAGCGTGTGGAGAATACAACGAGATGAGCTGACATAAGCCCTCAATCTTATGGCTTATCTTGTGGTTCATTGGAAGATATACGACTTGCTCGAAAATACACACACTCGTCACTACAGTGTGCTCTGGAGGCAGATAAGACTTCACATTCAAACAATCAGCATGGTGCCTCAAAACTCTGCAGCTCCAGGTTATGGCTCACTGGGTAATATATGACTCAACCCTGCAACAAGAGGAACAGTTCTCCCTAAGTTCTCTAGTTATGTATCTCCACCACTAACAATTAAACATCATTAAACATGCATTGTGATCAGATAAAGAGCTAACCAAAATAGCTACAGTCCCTAAATTTTATTGTGACTGCTTCATACTCAGGGGGTATCTTCTTCTCCCCACATGGTTTCAACGCCCCTGTCACCTTAAACCTTCGCTATCTTCAGCTGAGATACACTCTTTTCTTTTTCTCTTTCTAGTGATCTTGTTAATTCTGTTCATAAGAAATCTTATTTAGTTTATATCCATTTTCCAACACAATGTACTTTCATTTGCTTCATAAGTCTACTTAGGCATGCCTGTGCTCCTAGTATGTCGCAAGCTTCCACAAAGGCAAATGTCGCACAACCAAAATTTGTGGGCGCCCTATCTGGGTTGGCCTCTACATATTAATAATAATAATATATATATCAATAAAAATGTTTATCTTACCGCAATCAATAAAATAATTCACACAACTATAAGGTTAACTGGCAATCAATGGCACAAGTGCAGATCGCTTGTCGTCAAGACAGCAAAGGCAATGCTATGCTTCTGATCTTAACCAAACGTTTGTGAACACAAACATTTTCAAGTGGCAGCTTATGCTTGGCAAGCGATAGTTTTATTTCCCCTACCTAAACCAGTTCCACCCAATCAAATCAAGTCAAACGGATTTGACTTTCTTAAAAAAAAAAAACAACGCGTTTCGAAAAAATAACATCCCAAGATTTTCAATGTTGAGCGGTTACCACTGTGTATGTCTGTCTGTCTTCAATTTTTTTTATTTTCTACGATATCTCCGTTATTATTGAAGTGATTTTAAAAATTGAAAGTGATTATTAACCGGACACTTGTCCTTTATCTAGCCAGTATGTTTTCCTTTACTTCTTTATCCTAATTTTCATCTTGGTACTTTTCTTCTTTCTTTATTCAGAACAACATGCTTTTACTCTAAAGCAAGATAACACATTATAGGAATTAATATAGTATTTCAATAACCAATATTATCGTTTCTGTCCTTTCCTTTTATTTATCCTTCTATTAGCATACAATACATTATCTACATTTTTCTTGCTCCTTTTTTCTGCCCTGCACACAATTGGTTTTTTTAGTTTCAGTTTCACAATGCGCAAGTTAGGTTAGATTTTTTCCTTGTTGATCCCCTCTCCTCTTCCCCTATAGAACGAGGTGACAACTTTTTTGTCTTTTCTCTCAAATGGCTAAATCGTACAGCGGTCGTTTACATTTAATTGGGGCGGGTGGAGTTTGCGCGTCTGTGTTAGGGGATGGGACTTACCCCGCGTTTAGTGTTTGAAATTCAAATTGTTAGTTGGCGATGGCCCTAGTAACCGTTGCTCAGGCAGTAGTTATTAATAGATTTTCTAACTGTTTATTTCCAAATCTAGTATTATTGGCCTTCAAACCAAGGTCAAACCTAGAATTTTGTTGCAGTTTTTTTTAACGTAATAGTGGAAATATTCAAATATTTTCCAATTTTCTCGACGTTCTTTCATAAACACAAAGAAGAAGGGTAGGGTACGGATGTCGGGCTGGGTGGTAAATTTTACTTGGCGTAGTGACAAAATTTCAAATCGTTAGTTAAATATTTTTGCACTTGATTTGTTTTTAATGGCCTAGAAAACGTTCAAACGCTGTAGTATTTCTTTATTTTGCGGGGTGTATCACGTATATCTCACTACATATATATATATATATATATATATATATATATATATATTATATATATATATATATATATAAATATATATATATATATATATATATATATATATATATATATATATATATATATATATATATATATAACAAGAGCAGTGTTACTTTCACAACTGCTAATTATATTGCTGTAGTAAGCTAGACTACAATATCCTACAACTTTACCAAAAAATATAGAATACGTTGTACAAGTGTGTTCAAAGGAGAAGAATAATGCTGATGAACAGTTTTTACCATCTATCCTCAGTCAAATCTGATCACCACGATACCAGCTGGCAGTTTACCCCCAGGTCTCCTTCAGATCTCCTTGATGAACAATCCAGTAGCGACTATCGACGATGCTGCTTTTGACCAATCAACCAACACTTTGGAAACGCTGTCAATTTCATATGCCCGTTTCACTAGAATACCAGATGCTTTTCTACATTTAAATGCCCTCAGATACCTAAACATCTACAATACCAACATTACAGACTGGAATATTGAAGCGATGGAGCATATTGGACCAAGTGTGTACAGCCTTGATCTGGAAAATAATGGTATAACAACATGGCCTACGTGGATTCGTTATTTCACTCGCCTAACAGAGCTAAGCATAATCGGATGCTCGTTTTCTTCAATCCCAGATGATGCATTTGATAATTTCGCTGGGAGCTTATATACACTGTTTCTTACTAATAATAGTCTAACTACGGTGCCTAAAGCAGTTTCAAAGCTGACTGTTTTAGTAGAGTTGAATTTGATCAATACTAAAATCTCTGAATTAACGTGGCTTCCCAGTTCAGGTAAACTGTCTTCATTAGTGATTAACAACGCTAGCATATCTAACGCTGATCATCTTAGCAACGCATTCCGCCCTCTAGCGGGCTCCTTGACGATTGTTCATCTACAAGAAAATCAGCTGACAAAGATTCCAAACTTGTCTTTCATGTCAAAACTGGGCATCCTTGACCTTACTCAAAACAGGATATCCGATCCAGATTCGGGATCTGTTCCTCCTGGGTTAGGAGAAATTGATTTGTCCTCTAACATGCTTCCGGCTGTTCCCCGCATCCTTTTGAATTCGACCTCAACCATTCAAGGGGATTGTGGTGAAATAAGTATTAGTTTCTTCTTTATCAACTTGAGCCCATCTTGTCCGACATTGCGTTTAGGTCATCCATAGTCATGAAAACTGAATTTCTCATTATTAATAAATATTCCTTCCTTTTCTTCTTAAATCGCTTTAAGTTATAAATGTCCTGCTTATGGTACTTCTATATAATTCTGTTACTCCTTGTAGTTGTACACCTACCATATGTCTTTGTATTCTTTAGTTTCGTTACCATCTGGTTTTTTTAAAAAACAAAAATTGTATTTCCCAGCATGCATTAAGTTGTCTCTTTACTTGTCAAACTATGGTGTTTTACATCTATATATATCATCATCATGTGACGTATTCTTTCCAGAATGTTGTCTCCATTACAGCTGCTCTGAACGCATCACGATTCTGGGCAAGTCGACTTGCATCAACCAAAGACAAGTTCAGACTCTCTGTGATGTCCTGGGTCCACCGTCGTCTAGGTCGACACCTTTCCCCCTTTTCCAGGGACCATGCCTTCCATCACTATTTTTTCCAGACTATTATGTCTTTTTATATGACCGAAAAATTTCAGCTTCCTTATTGCGATGGTATTTAGGAGCCAATTTTCCTCTACGTTTAGTGAGTGCAGTACTTCTCTGTTGGTCTTTTTTTATCATAAGTTAGTTTAAATTAATGTTCCAATACCCAACCAACCAACGATAAGGCGTCTGATTTTAATACGCGTTTCTCCCGTCCTCCAGTTGAACGTTACTACATGACAAAATAAGGTATTACCCCTTACATGTTACTTTCAAAATCATTGTATCATGCGACCTGCCCTAGATTATTGCTGCTGATAATCTTTTTCAAGGTTGTACTTTCTTCTTATCATTGTTTATTACAACAAAGTCGTCTGGGCGGAAGCGATCATATCATTCCACGTGCTCCAAAATCAAGATTGTTATTCTCCAGCAGACAACCCTGGCCTGGAAATATCTAGACATGGCACACATCATGCTTGCCAAATTAACACACTATCTTAAAGTGCTATCTGTTATCAATATTAACAAAAACCGAGACAACATTGTCTTGTTGAAATTTTCTGCAAGTCCTGTCCTTGAATCAAATATATGTTATCTTCAATTCTCTGACACAAATTTGAGTTTGTCGCCGTTTGTCGGCCGGTGCAAAGAAAATACCTGCTAATCTATCACTAGTCTATCTCACTTAAACAAAATATGGATGTCGCTAAATGTAGACAACCTGTCTAGTGCTGGCGATTAACCAAACAAATCAACGTGGCTACAAAAACAGATAAAACGGCCAGGTCCGCCAGTTTGTGTGACAAGGTCAAGATAAAGATGAAGCGAAAAGGTTGCACTTTCTTTCTTTCTGTTCTCTGCTATGTGTAGCAGATATTTTGTATTTTCCTTCGTACACCCCTCCCAGAGATTAGTCATCATGTTTGCTTGTTATCTTTTTCTTCATTCGTTGCAATGAGCGGCTGAGATAATTCTCGTCTACCATAGCTTGGCCACGGCAGATTAACATGAAAATCGCCAGCACAATCTACTTAATCACTGATAAAACAGCAGAAAGTACTATCTCTGGAACAAGAAGGGACAAGTGGCCTACGCTTTAAGACGAGTGACCAACTTTGTAGACTCTCCTTGACATTTCTGGGAAACGAGCAACACCTGATAACCTTGACTAGCGACGAGCGTGAGCAGTGTAAAAAGAAACCATCAGCGGGAGCAGAAACTACCATTGGCAGCTAAGTGCAAAATATACTCTGCCAAAATGAACTTTTTTTCCCATCGACTCTACTATAAATCAATGACGAATCTTTTCTTCTAAACTGTTCAATTATTTTCAAACTGTTAAAACTTAAGAGTTTATAAAATTTTGTTATTTGTAATTTTACAAATTTAACTTCGATTTAATGCTTTTAAATGTACTGCATGTTTGTCTCAGTCAATTTACTGCACACACTCTAAACAGAGCTATACCAGAATAATAAGAATTGCACTGAGTAAATCAGAGGTAGGGGCTTAAAGAGCTTAAATTAAGCATTTATTAATTCTTCACAAAAGTGGTCGGCAGTCAGCAGATTCTAGAATTAAAGTGCTCAGCCAAAGCAGCATTGTTTTCGCTTATCTGAATATCTTGTATATATATATATATATATATATATATATATATATATATATATATATATATATATATATATACAAGATATTCAGATAAGCGAAAACAATGCTGCTTTGGCTGAGCACTTTAATTCTAGAATCTGCTGACTGCCGACCACTTTTGTGAAGAATTAATAAATGCTTAATTTAAGCTCTTTAAGCCCCTACCTCTGATTTACTCAGTGGAATTCTTATGTATATATATGTATGTATATATATATATATATATATATATATATATATATATATATATATATATATATGTATGTATATATATATATATATATATATATATGTATGTATATATATATATATATATATATATATACTTACTGAAGCACATTAATTAAAAACGCACCACTACTATATATACTGATGCCGAGAAGCTAAAAAAAAAGTGAGGGAATGGATTTTCCCCGTGTTTGTCATGAGGTAGAGAGCGAATGGCTGCTGGAATGGAAAGTGCATGATTCAACCCACGGGTTTGTGTACAGAATACATGAAAACAATGAAAGGTACACGTGCAACACGATTCCCAACAGCTATGACCTTGAAAATGTGTACGCGTTGTGGCAGTATACTCGGTATAAAAAGGCCGTTGAGACAAAACACCCAGTACATGTGCTTGAAATGCCACGACTATCTGAAAACGATCGCCAACGAGCCATTGGTATGTTGGAGACCGGAATGAGCTCGCGTGCCATTGCCAGATAGATGAATTGCCACCACAGCACTATTGTACGTCTCAATGAACGTTACGGTACCACTGGCAGTGCCCGGGATAGACTTCGGAGTGGCCAACCACGAGTTACTACCGCTGCGCAAGATCGTCACATTGTGCTGAGTCACCTAAGGAATCGTTCTCTCCCGGCAAGTCAAACAGCAAGAGCAATAGTGATTAAACGTGGGCAAGTCTCTCGAATGACAGTCATACGACGACTCAGAGATACAGGCCTTACTGTAAGACGACATTATGTTGGGCCAAACTTGACTCACAGACATCGTCAGCAGCGCCTGCAATGGGCAGAGCAACATGTCAGATGGACTAGACTGCAGTGGAATGCTGGCCTATTCACAGACGAGAGCAGATTCAACATATCTTTTGCTGATGGACGTATGCGGATTTGGACGGTGTGGAGAGCGCTTTGCAGATTGCTGTGTTCGTCAGCACAACCGATTTGGAGGTGGCAGTATTCACATTTGTGGAGGATTCAGGTCTGATCGCCGACTGTTTAACCTCGCAAGGCTGAAGGCAAAAACAAAAATCAGAAGGGTCACTATAAGAGACGTGTTATTCGCTGATGACGCTGCTGTCGTCACTCAAAGTCAACTGCAGCTTCAGAGCTTGATGATTCGCTTCGCACAAGTATGCAAAAGGCTTTTGCCTCACAATAAGTCAAAAGAAAAAAAATGTTGCACCAGTTATCACTATCGATAACTATGTGTTGGCAGTGGTGCACTTCTTCACATACCTGGGGTCTACCATCAAAGACAAACTCTCTCTGGACACATAAATTGACAGTCGCATTGACAAAGCTGCAGCCACCTTTGACGGCCTAACAACGTGTGTTTGGGGAAAATCAAAACTCACAACGAAGACTAAAGCTGCGGTACATAACGCCTGCGTCACCAGCACACTTCTTTATGGCAGCGAGACATGGACAACCTTTGCTAAGCAAGAAAGAATGCTTAATACCTTCCATCTACGGTGTCCACGACACATCTTTGGTATTTCCAGGAAAGGACAAAGTGGCAAATGTCTAGGGGCTGTCATGTGTTGGCCTTCAGTGCATGTATACACTGCTTAGATAACGCAGACTACGTAGTTTGGCCATGCCCTCAGCATTGCAGATGATCACTCCTCAAAAGTTATCTTCTACGGACAACTGGCAGATGGCAAAAGAACAGTTGGGCGCTCGCAGCTGAGGTTCAAAGATGTGTAAGAGAGACATGAAGGCACTGGACATAAATCCACCAACATTGGGAGGATGAAGCTGCCGATCGCACTAAGTGGCGATGCTCCCTACGGCGCCACCTCAGATTGGGTGTAAAGAAACTCTCTCAACAAGCAGTAGAGAATAGAAAACGTCGAAATGAAATCTGGAAAATAAGCAGCTGAGAGCTATCGCCTCAGGGGCGCATTCCTATAAATCAGTTATGTCTGAAGATGCTATATGGATATATAGTGTATGGATGTTTCTCCAAGCTCTCTGGTTTTATGTGTCGCATAGATTCTCATAATCTTAGTTCTCTTTGTATTTTCAAACACAGATATTGTGACCGCTCACGAAGCATTCTCTTTTATAAGAACCACTCAAAGGTGGTTATTCCAATGCTAAAAAAGCATCAGAAGATCTCTTGAGCTAGTCGAGTTTTATATGACAGACTGTGACTGCCTGCATGACTTGGGGCTATGATTACCCAATATGTTCTTTCACATTATAACTGCGCACAAAGGCTCATTAATGCTTGAGTACTAAAAATTACAAGATCCGCTAAAAATTATATCTAAACCCGACTTTGTTTTGGGGAGGAAGTGGGAGGGACATTCAATTATCGTGGGAAAGTACTTTTTTTCCCCTTCTTTTCACTTTACATTCTTTGTCTGAATGTGACAGCAAGTAGAATACAACAAATATTTTCAAGGTTTCTTAATGCAAAGTAATTGTAAATTTTTAGGGATGTGAAAAGAACTTTAATTTAGCCATTACGGGAATTAACATGCTCCGAGCTATGAACAGAGAATGACATTTCATAGTTCCTGAGTACATCGTTTTTCACCTGTTTTTACATTTACGTTTTACTATTGTAACGACGGTTGTAAAAAATATAAGATAGGGATAAACAAACCAGGACTCAAAATACAGAAATCTACTAATGGTTTTATTAATGGGACAATAATAACAGATGTAGGATTTTCCATTTTCTTTTCTGCCCTGGTAAAAGTGATGTCTCGATCGATTCATACATTACAGCACAGGCTTAATTCAAACTCTTTGTCACTACGTAACTCCAAAGTCGCATGATGAAAATTGTTTGTCAATAAATAATTTTCAGGTCACAAAAAAGGCGAAAAGAAGAAGTAAAAAAAAAAAAACTATAACATGCTTTATTTATTCTGAAATATTCCCGTATTACTAACTGTCTAAGTAAAAAGTCCTTCCATCCAAAATGATAAAAATTCCAGGAAAAAAAAAAAAATAAACGCATTGCAAAATCGAAGTTAAATTGAACACGTGTTAAAATAGCACGCAGGTTTTTCATTTTTTTGCTCCGTGGTGCATTAACTAATGACCATAAGTCATAATTAATGTGACTACAAAGATTCAATACAGTTGAAATGGACTGGAAAGACATGAAATCACAACAGGAGAATTAATGCCGCTGTTATGAGTACATGCAGGACGAAAAGCACAACCTAATTATTTTCTGGCATTTTATAGTTAGCAAATTGGGATATCATCTTTTGGGATATGATCTATTCAACAAGCTAAAGATAAGATCTACCGATTAGTGTAACTGTGGCACTGATAAAATGACTGCTGAACATCTGTTTCAAAGAGGCCCAACATATGATGAACAGAGAAAGTACATATGGCTGTCGCCAGTACTTTCCGCGGAAAAACTCCATGGAGTTGTAAATAGTCTGAAGCTGGCACACTGCTTTATTTGAACATATTCAAGTAGACGTCTGGGAGTGTACGAAGAAGAAGAAGAAGTAATGAAATGGCTTATCACGGATACAGGTGTAGCTATACCTACCACACACTACCCGCTGTCTCGTTCACTAGAGGTAACATATACAACTGTCGATTTTCACAAAAGAAACCAGAAAGACACATTGCTGCGTCTTTCCAACACCTATAATACTATTACTAAGCATATGCTTAAAATTGAGCTGTATTAAATAAACCAGTCCGTGCAATCTCACTTATCTATCATCTGATGCAAACATCAGAATAATAAACATCGCTGTGGAGCACATGTGTTGTAACTGCTTCAATAATACAACACCGAAATGATCATTCTTGACACGGCTGATTTTATTCGGTAAACTTTGAAATGGAGATGCTATGTCAAAAGATCAACTTTTCTGTTGGAAGCGAAAATGTTACGAGGATAAATTGCATTTCAGATAATGCCATCAACGGACAGCGACACATAATCACGATTGTGAATAACGTCTTTCTGTCCGGCACCATGGCTCTTTTCGGAACAGGCGCAAATCTGATCAATTTGGTTGTATTTTATAAACACGGCCTTGATTCAACCATCAACATTAGTTTCTTTGCCATGGCTGTGTCTGATCTCTGTTGTTTGATTTTACAAACGTGGCATACACTCTGTATCATCGCCTTGTTTATGAATCCAAGTATACCAGTAGTGTACGCTGACTGTATGTATGCCACAGCAGGTATACCACACGAAGCTTTCTCAAGAATCACCTGTCTAATCACTGTCTACATCACAGCAGAGAGATGTATGTGCATAGTTTTTCCTTTACAAGTCAAACGGATGATAACGCCAAAAAGAACCACAGTAATATTACTATCAATCTATCTTGTGACTTGGCTATCTGTGTTACCCATGTACTGCGTATTTTACCTGGATTGGAAGTTCTATCCAGGTTTAAACAAAACCCTTCTCGGTTTAGTGGTTACAAGTAGCACTGATTTAGTGGAAGCTGCCGTTTATTTTATCCACGCTATCTTTGGGACGTTAACATTCATAGCCGTTGTTACATTTACTGTTATCTTAATACATAAATTAAGCCAGAAAAGCAGTTGGCTTAAGACAGCAAATTTGCATGGAAGCAAGTCGGAATCTTTATCAAACCGAGATAAAACTACCATGTCAATGGTTGCTCTAATCGCTAGTATTTTGATTATATGCTACATCCCCTCTGTGTTGTTGTGTGTAGCAACGTTCTGCGAGCCTGAATTCAATATTGGCGGCAGATATTACAATATTTATTATATTTTGTGGTCATTCGCATTTTTGTTTGAGACCATCAATTCGAGTGTGAATATTTTCTTGTATCTAAAAATGAGCACGAAATACAGGCTAACTTTTAGGCAACTCTTTCTGAGAGATGGTAGAAGTAGCCCTTTGAAGTCATAACTAACTAATAGGGGGTCGGAGTAGTTAAGAGGTATGGCGTCCGCCTCGAGTTCTAGAGGCACCGGGTTCGATTCCCAGATTTATGGAAATTTTTTTTCAGAAACAGTGGTCCTAATGATGACATACTCCCCCCCCCCCCCCCCTTTCCCCTGGTCTCCTGGGTAGTGAGATCGGATGACTAGCCTTATAGAATAAGGGTGAAAAAAAATAATAGCAGCTCCCGTGTGCAAGTTGCGCACGTTAAAAATCTCACGGCAGTTGGAAATCGTAAAGAGGCCGCTGCCTTGGTAAAAATTTAAAAATTAGAAACCTACCCACCACAAAAATATATATTTCTAGAATGTCCGATTCCTATATACACTTATTGGGATTCTCGCCGGTGCTACGGAGTGCATACACTGTGCTGATATTCTTTTTGTGTGATCTAAGGGAGGAGATCGGAGCACTGATGGAGTTGTACGTTGTGCAATGAAGATAGTCTCTTAAAACCAAAAAAAAAAAACTGACTACGGGAATGCGCCATTGAGGTGATACCGTTCATTTTTTTTTTTTTTTTCTATTTTTTTTTCTTGCCTCGCGTTCCTTTCAGTGTGTTCTTTTCTCTTTTGCTTGTTGTGAGAGCTTCCATTTCGCCCAATATGAGATGGCGCCGCAGATTGCATCGCCATTTTGTGCGATCGGCAGCTTCATTCTTCCAGGCAGCTGAATTTATGTCCAGTACTGCAATTACTACGCGCCGCGCAGTTAGTTGAGTGATTCGCTCGAGGGCTTATATAAAGAGATAGCGAGCGGCAAACAGGCCAATTTGAAGATTCAGACGAGACGAGAGAGAAACGAAGTTAGGCTAGCCCTGTGTCGGTAGAAGAGAAACAGAGACATGACACGATTAGCAACTGAGCACTAGCTGGGTGTTTGTTTGGTGTTTGGTTTTGTTCGCTTTGTTATTTGTTTGATGTTTGCTTCGTGAGTTTAAATGTCACTGATAGGGTTGTAGAAATAAATACAGCCCCTGCCTTAAGAATCAGAGTTTTATTGTTGAATCGGGTCGGTTGCGAGTGTGCAAGAGAGTGATCACATATCACAACAGCATCATCATCATCTCGCCCACATTATCACAGTTATATTAGGGCAAATAAGAAACATTGTGGTCTGGTATAATCGTTCCATCTGTTCCACATGAGTGATCTTGGCTTAATATTTCATTCCTTTGATTCTGCGCTCGCAACCATTTATGAAAGTCTATATCTTTCTGGTTGTGGCTTGTATTATCCTGCACGTTTGGTTTGTGTTTGGTACTATCTTCGTTGACCACGGATAACTCCACCAGTGCACCGATCTCCTCCCTTAGATCACACAAGGAGGATCTCAGCACACTGCACTAAATCAGTAGCACCGTCGAGGATCCAAATGTGTGAATACGGGTATCACAATTCTATAAATACTTTTGTGATGGGTAGGTTTCCCAATTTTGTTAATTTTGACAGGGCAGTGGCCGTATGGCCTACTCTTTACGATTTCCAACTGCCGAGGGATTTTTAAAGTACGCAACTTGCGCACGGGAACAAGGCAAGATTAGGCATCCGATCTCACTACCCAGGAGACCCGGGGGAGAGGGAGTATGCCATCATTAGGAACTACTGCTTCTGAAAAAGATGGGAGACGATCAGCTGCCACGGCAGGTATTGGAGGCTAAGAGCCAGGGGTCCAGACCTCCAGGAGACCCAGAGTCCACTGGGAAGACAACATTAGACAATCTCTGAAGGACCGAGGACTAGATTGGAACCAGGCCAGAAGGAAGACAGCCGATATGATAGTATGACGCCCTCTCTTCCAAATTTCTACGCCTCATGGTAGAAGATGAACGACTAAGTAAGTAAGTATATTCCCTATGCTGCGAGCGAATCCAGCACCTTTACAGCTAGAGGCGGACGCCATACCTCTAAGCACTTCTATCTCATTCCTTCAAGTTGCCGTTTAATACAATTGGACTGTCTTGATTTTTGAGTTGAAGATTCTTTTTTGTGTGTGTTTAGCATGACATTTTTTCACTTTCTTTTAGTTCCAAAAGGAATGAAGGCTGCTTTTGTCTTCTGTATTCTTATTTCGATATAAATCGTCCCTCAACTTTGTCTATATTACTGCCAAGAGTCCACGCCATGGAAATATACGAGGGGTGTTCAGAAAGTAATGCACCACATCGTTTTTCTCAGGAGCTGTTTATTCAAAAAGCATGAAATTTATATACAATATACATGGATATGTCACGTAAACATCTGTATTATTCAACATAATCCCCATCAACTTGTACGGCTTTATGCCAGCGCGAAACAAGTGCATGTATTCCTAGCCCGTACCAGATTTTGTCTTGATCATGTAGCCATTTCTTCGCTGCGTGAATCACTCCTTCATCATCTTTAAACCTTGTCCCACGGAGTGCATCTTTAAGTGGACCAATCAGGTGAAAATCAGAGGGTGCCAAATCGGGACTATAGGGTGGATGGGGTAGTACAGTCCAACCCAATTTGGATGATTGCTTCCCGTGTTGCCAGACTTGTGTGAGGTCGCGCATTGTCGTGAAGGAGAAGCAGGTCTGCTGGATTCTTGTGCGGCCAAACTCTGCGAAAACGTGTATTGAGTTTTTTCAATGTCTTAATGTAATATTGCGAATTGATTGTCTCTCCTCTTGGCATAACGTCCACAAGAATCACACCTTCAATGTCCCAAAAGACAGTGATCATGACCTTTCCAGTTGAAGGGATTGTCTTGAATTTCTTTCTTCGTGGTGATTGCGGATGATGCCACTTAATTGACTGTCTTTTTGTCTCAGGTTCAAAATGATGTGCCCAGGTTTCGTCACCTGTAACGATCTTAGCCAAAAAGTTCTCTCCATCAGCATTGAAACGCTCCAGCAATTCAGAAGAAATTGCTTTCCTTTGCAATCGGTGGTCATTTGTGAGACTTCGAGGAACCCATCTTGCACAAACCTTAGAAAATCCGAGAGTTTTTATAACTGCATTTACACTACCAATGCTGACTGACAGCTGTAAGGCCAACTGTTGAGTAGTGATTCGCCTATCAATAAGAATAATGCCCTCAGCGCATTTCAACATTTCTGCGTTGGTGTTTGTGGCGGGACGTCCACAGCGCGGCCGATCAATCAGATCCGTATCTCCACTTCCTGATTCTTTTATTCTCTTAAACCAGCAACTGACTGTACTCCTGTTGACTGCAAAACTTCAATACACATCACATAGACGCTTGTGAATGTTCACAATAGTTTCCTTCTCTGCAACGAGAAATTCTATCACAATTCGCTGCTTATAACGCAAGTTGCTAACACGCTCCAATTCAACGGTTTAGGGCAGCCGTATTATATGGCCGGTTGCGGTGCAATTTAATACACACAATTTGCACATGCCATATTTGAAATGTGCAAAATTTCATGCTTCTATCGTCATTATTAGCTGAGAAAAATGATGTGGTGCATTACTTTCTGAACGCCCTCGTACATTTCCAAGTGTCATCTGGCTATCATATTTTTGTTGTTGTTGTTGTTGTTGTTTAACTAGTTGTCGAGTGTGGTTTATTTATTTCGTGCTTATTCCTGCCTTTTGTGTTTGCACGACTGTTTATGTGTATCCAATAGTGCGATCGGCAGCTTCATCCTCCCATGTTGCTGGATCCATGGCCAGTGCCCTCATATCTCTCTTGCACACATCTTTGAACCTCAGCTGTGGTCGCCCAACTGTTCTCTTGCCATCTGCTAATTGTCCGTAGAAGATATCTTTTGGGATGCGACCATCTTCCATGCGGCGAACATGACCAAGCCAGCGAAGTCTGCGCTGTCTAAGCAGCGTATACATACTTTGAAGGCCAGCACGTGACAACACCTCGACATTTGTCACTTTATCTTTCCACAAGATGCCGAGGATGCGGCGTAGACACCGCAAATGGAAGGTATTCAGCCTTCTTTCTTGCTTAGAATAGGTCGTCCAGGTCTCGCTGCCATATAGGAGTGTGCTGGTGACGCAGGCATTATATACCGCAGCTTTGGTCTTCATTGTGAGTTTAGAGTTTCCCCAAACACGCGATGTGAGGCGGCAAAAGGTAGCTGCAGCTTTGCCAATGCGGCTGTCGATTTCTGTATCCAGTGAGAGTTTGTCATTGATGGTAGACCCTAGGTATGTGAAGTGGTGCACCACTGAGAACCTCTCCCACTGTCGGAAGTAGCCCCTGGCGCCATGCCCTACGCCAATTGGGCAAAATGCTTATAACCGGTAACTGCTACTTCCCGTGTTTTGCCGACACCTATAGGGTGAAGCTGGAGTGTCCTCTCCAGGGCGCGAGCTTGGGTACAGTTATATGGAGATCAAGCTGTTGCCCATGCAGCATGTTCCCCCTCTCCACACAGCCGGTAGATCCAAAGGAACTGCAGTAGCCGATACAGTTTGGTACCAGCCATGTCGCAGGAGTTGCAAGAATAATGTCGAATTGACATTAGACTGCCTTAGGGACTCCGACTCCGGATTTATCCTCAGGGTTTACTCCCGAAGTCAATTCCACAAATGGATATTCCCGCAAGGCAGCGGTGGTTTGAATTCAGAGTTCCTTCTCTTAGATAAGCTACCAACCAAGGATCACGAGCCCTATCTGCCCGAAGCTGCTGGTTTTAAGGCGCCAGTCGCTCGCCTTTGCCCCTTCTCCCGTCAGTGGAAACAGTTCTGCCGGGCTCAAATTGAGCCACACGTGAAGGCCGGGAGCTGGACTTGGTTGTCAGAGGCTGTTTGAGGCGCGTGCCATAGAAGTATTTTATCTGCAGTGAAAGCTTATCCTCACTACAACTCCCGGCAATAACAACCTTTGGAACCTAATAAGTAGTGTAATAATAATAATAGTCACTCATTTGCATGAACAATTATGAATGTTAAATATGCCATACAGTAGTATACTTCCATGTAAAACAGGAATATAAATTAGGGCTATCCACACACGCCCAAACACACATCTGAACCGCCTAACGGCTGGTCACTCAATGTACCTCTTCGCTGCTAACTCTCTCTCTCTCTCGTTTTTTACCTGCCTTGTTAGCAAAACTTCCCCAGCCAGTCTCATCACGTGACATAGAGTTGCTATTGTGTGAAGTGGCAAAGTGCCAAAACTGGGCGTTAAAACTAATGATTTTCTACCCCCAACATTGCCCCCCTGTTCCTGAGCGGAAACCAAGGGTTTTCGCTTGAGAACAGTGGATAGTTAGCCCAAGAACTATTAATCTATTAGGAAAGAAAAATCATACTACTTAGAATAATATATATGAAATAGTAATTGTAGTACCAAATGACATGAAAACAGATATATCTAAACAGTGTAGACAAAATATAATCCAATCTTTCAAAAAATGCAATTAAAGTCGTAACATGAATGTTTCAATAGTATATCACCTGAAAACAAAACAAGATCCGACAATGTCAACATCTGGCACAAACAATTTCACTTTCCAGTTACATTCCTTGACAATAAGTCTGCCAGAAAGTTTTCTGATCCCTTGATGGGGATAATTGTATATCTATATTCTTGGATAAGCAAAAACCATCTGTGTAATCTACTGTTTGTCGTAGTTTTTTTATTTAGGGATGTTAGTGGACGGTGATCCGTCTGGACGTAGAAGTGTGCGCCAAGTAAATAGCGTGATAACTTGCTTATACACCAAATGATGCACAAATATTTTCTTTCACTGGTGGAATACCGAGTTTCTGCTGGTAGCAACTTCCTGCTTACATACAAGCATGGATGTGGAGTATCATTGTACCATTGCAACAGGCAACCACCAATGCCAGTCTGAGAAGCATCAGTCCTCAGAAGAAATGGCATAGTGATATTAGGTAACACCAAAATAGGTGCCTTGGAAAATACAGTTTTAATTTTGTTCAAAGCTCCACTGCAAGTATCGGACCAAACAATTTTATTAGGAGCTCCCTTTTTAGTCAAAGATGACAGGACAGAAGAAATAGATGAAAAGTTCGGAATGAACTTGTGATAGAAGTTAATGAGTCCTAACATGCTCCTAACCTGTTTCTTTGTCCGAGGGATATCTAATTCTAATATGCGTTTGACAGTGTGCTCATCAGGGTATAACATGTGGTTACCAACACGGTGACCAAGAAATGAAATTTCTCGACAACCAATCTGAACCTTTGAAGGTCTAACTGTCAAACCATGCTTTCTGAGTAGCATTAATAAAGATTTTAATCCTGTGATATGTTCTTGCCAAGAACTATGGAATAAACAGATGTCGTCTATGTATGTAATGACATCAGATCTATCTCCTAAGAGTCTCCGCATCATGCGCACAAAAGTCGCAGGAGCATTGACAAGGCCAAAACACATATAATTCCATTGGAATAAACCATATGGAGTCATAAATGCGGTTAGTGGTTTGGCTTTATCAGTTAAAGGGATCTGCCAATATCCCTTGGAAAGATCTAGTTTGCTAAAGTATGTAGCCTGGGATAGTTGTGATAAGAGATCCTCCAAAACAGGCATAGGCTCAGCATCTGTGAGAGTGACACTGTTAAGACGTCTAAAATCAATGCAGATGCGAAGAGATTTGTCCTTCTATCTAACTAGAACCATAGGAAAAGAATAGGATGATTCAGAAGGAGAAATGATGCCCATGCGTAGCATATCCTTAAGTTCACTATCCACCTGAGATCTGTAGTGTAAGGGTATAGTATACGGTCTGAGTTTGATAGGGTGATCATCACTCAATGTAATATCATGAGAGATAACATCAGTGCGACCTGGAAGTTCAGTCAGCACATCAGAGAAAGATTCTAAAACAGCAAGAGCCTGTTCTCGATAACTAGACTCTAAATCACCTGATACAGTTACATCTCTCCAAGATTCTGAAGATGTTAAAGGCAGCAGAGGAAAATTAAAAGAAATATCGCTCGCTGTAGAATCATCAAATTCCACAACAGCTGACAAAGTCTGTCGAACCGGTTCATCATAAATACTGTCCAAGATAGGTTCTAACTCTGTAGGGCGCTCCACATACAATTTTAACATATTAATGTGAAATGTTTTAAATTTGCCCCTTATGTCAATGGCATAATCTACATCAGTTTTCTTCTCAACCACCTTAAAAGGGCCCTGCCAGGAAATTAGCAGTTTATTTTCCTTGGTCGGAAGAAGTAGCCATACTTGTTCTCCTGGTAGGAACGAACGTAATTTTCGAGATTGATTGCAGCGCAATCTCGACCTCTGTGAAGCATTACGTATCATACCTGATGCATAAGTACATGCATCTACAAGGCGTTGTCTGAGATCAATGACCAGTTCATAGCTGGTGCGGACAGTAACATTTTCCACTGATCCCAACAACAAATCCTTGAGTATGTGCATAGGACCTCTAGGGTTGGCACCATATACCAACTCAAATGGCGAAAAGCCAGTGCTCTCATGGGGCACTTCTCTGTAAGCAAATAAGACTGCTGGTAACATTCGGTCCCAGTCACGAGGACATGTCTCGGTGACTTTGCCTAACAACTGCTTCAACGAGCCATTGAAACGCTCGCAAACGCCATTGCTTTCCGGATGGTATGGGCTTGTGAACGAATGCATAATTGCTAACATGTTCTCAATATCTTTCATCATTTGAGACATAAATTGAGTACCACGATCTGATAGGATTTCCTCAGGAAATCCTATGCGACAAAAAATAACAAATAAAGCATCAGCGACAGCTGCTGAGGTGATAATCTTCAATGGTATGGCCTCTGGCCAACGTGTACATAAGTCTATACACGTTAGGATATATCTATATCCTCTATCTGACATGACTGACATAGGACCAACTATGTCAACTGCAAGCTTGGTGAAAGGCCGTAATGGCACATCAGTGACTTGTAAGGGTGCAGCGTGGTGCTTGCCCCTACGTGCTACCTTTTGACAAGTTGTACCTCACCTGCAGTATAGCTTTACGTCTCTGTTAACACAGGGCCAATAAAAATTTGAGGTGACACGAAACAGAGTACGCTTAATCCCCATATGACCAGCTAAAAGCGAGTCATGGGCAGTATTCAATACAATAGGTCTAAAACTCTTTGGAATAACTACCTGTCTCCTGACTAAAACATAGTTGTCAAAGCATCTAGTGAGTACTGAGTTTTTAAATTCAAACCAATAACGTGAAGTTTTTGTCTTCTTCACATGCTTGCTCTCTGCTAGAGCAAACAATGGTTGCAAAGCAACATCTTCGCGCTGTTTGGTCGCGAACGACTGGGGGGAAACATTATGAACATTCTGAAGAGATGTTGTCTCACTAAATGGTATAGCTGGCTCTGCCTTGGATTCAGCAGCATGCTGGGCCCTAGTGACCACAGCGTTAGCCAACACTGGGTGAGATTCAACCTATTAATGTATCTCCTCTGGAGAGCAATCCTTAATACCTGGTATATTACCACGGATAATGTCTGATACTGGTTCATCAAGGACACATGCCCTTACCTTCCCTGTAAAGAAAGGTGTGGCAATATCTATTTCTGCCACTGGGTAACACTCTATACTCCCACCAAATGTTATGCACTTCACTGTTTTACCAGTAAAGGCAGATTCATCAATTAATGATCTACGTACTCCAACAGTGGTACATCCAGAATCACGAAGGACACTTACATGCCTGTTATACAGAAAACCAGTATATAACGTGAGGCGTCCCACGTTCTCACAAGATGACATAGCAGGTAGAGCATGCCCGCAGATCAGTCTGGGCTGTGAACCAGGTTGGAATAAAGATTTGCACCCATAACAATTTTCATCATTAAGTGAGCTAATAATACATGCATTGGCATGGTCGGCTCCCTTCTCATCATTCTTCTTTACAGTTACACATGCATTACCCTTATCATGATTGCTATTGTCATTATGCCCACAGTGTTTGTTAGTACTGTTTCCATAGTATTTCTTGTAAGGTCTATTCCTAGCACATGACCAACATCTGCCATTATTCCTATTACCACTGTAGGATGCACTGTCTTGTGCGGGTCTATGATCCATCCGTTTGTGATGTATTTCCTCACCACGGCTAGAATTGTGCCGCCACTGACCTTGGTTTGAATAACCATAGTCTCGCCTCTGTGAGAAGTTAGATGGTGACCTCTGCCTTATGAAGTTATATTTTCCCCGGTAGTTGGATCTATAGCTTTGCCTTACTCTGCTGTCCACACTTTGGGATCGAGGTCTATGACCACCATCTCTAAAGTCATGACGAGCCACACATACTGGGAGTGCGTCCTTTATAGTTGGTTTGTGAACCTCTTTATCTGGGTGAGCTGTCATATATTGTCTCCCAAGTATCTCCATTGCCTCAAGGTCTTTCGGTTTTCTTTCTTGAAAAAATGAGGCAAGATCGGTGCTACATGCCGACAACACCTTGTCACGTAACATTAGATCAAGTAAGCCAGTGAAGGTCTTATCAATTCCGGACAATTCTATCCATCTTTTAGAATATAATTTTATTAATGAGATAAATTCTCCAAAGTCAGCTTTCCTGCTAGGCAGACAGGAATGAAATTTATCACGGAATCCTGCTTCTGTAAGCTGAAATTTACGTAGCAATGTCTCCTTGACAACATGGTAGTCTTCTCTACTACCGCTGTCCAGAGCAAAATAAGCCTGTAGAGCGTCCGCTGTTAAAAAAATCGCATAATGTGGCACTCCATTGACCCTTGGGGATCTTCAACGCACTGACCTTGAGCTCAAAACGTTGTAAGAAACTATCGATGCAGTCGATTTTTTTGTTGAAATTAGGCAATCGTATCCGGTTTGTGGTCACATGTGTACTAGATGATGTGTTTGGAGCGTCCAACTCCACTTTCTTGGGGCGACAGCAACATCTATATCTTTCTGAATACGCAATTTCTCTATCTCCAAATCAGTTGCTTTCTGAGCAGTTGCAGCAGCTAATCTTAATTTTTCTTGCTCAGCGTCAATCTTTAGTTTTTCTAGCGCAAGAGCTTGTGCAAGATCTTTTTCTTTCTCTTCCATCTTCATTCTCTCCAATTTCTCCTTTTGTTCTAACTTGTCCTTCTCCAAATCTTGTGTCTTTTTCTTCTCATCATGTTCTAACTGAAGACGTTTTAAATCACGTTCATTCTGTCTTTCAATTCTTGCATTATAGTTGTCAAATTGTGCAGAAGCAAACGCCTCTAGTTCCGCTCCTGATTTATTAAATTTAATCCCAATTTCTATAAAGTCCTGAAACGAAGACATGGTTTCCTACCAGAAACTACTTTCTGTTCAAAATATAGTGATATTTATAATGATGAACAATACAAAACTCAATACCTATGTAAGTCGTACAAACCCACCAAGGACATAATTAGAATGTGTTAAATTATGGTGATATTGTTAATGAACACTGCAGTGCTCAATACATGTTATAATAAAAGGAAAAAAAATATGCAAAATTATGCCATGTATATCAATGGGTTCAGACAAATGTACAATGAAAACATGAAGGCAATGATGTCAATGACAATGATGATGATGATGGTATATTTTCAAATACAACACACACAAAAACAAATTAAAATTAACTAAAATAAGACAACAAAAACAATATTCTATATTAACATGTTAAAAAAAATAATAACTATTAGACACTACAGATAATTCACAACTAAAACGAAACAACCGTCACATTAACAACTAAGGAGAAGAAGGTATAGAAAGCACTATTACAACAACTGACAATGTGAGACATATATACGAAACAATAACAAAACGTAATACCTAACGCCACATCTAAACAAAAATGAAATGTTCGCAATGCAAAAAAGGACTATCAGTATGAATGCGTCAAAGCGCTAAAATTCCTTAAATGCAAACCTCACATAAACCTATAGAAAATCACCTTTCATCATACTTCCGAAGATGAATGAAAAAAAATGATACCTAAAAAAAAAAAATGGCAACACTGAACTCCTGTTTCATGTTCAATCATGTTATAGTTCAATTGATGCAAATGCCTTTTAGATAAACTTGGTGCACATAATTAATTCAGGCATAAAAATTCGCGAGGCACAATGGCTTGGTTACCCATCTGTCGAGTGTGGTTTATTTATTTCGTGCTTATTCCTGCCTTTTGCGTTTGCACGACTGTTTATGTGTATCCAATATTGATAGGAATGTAATGTCCAGGGTTCTTTCTTTACGTACCTGGCGAATAAACATTAACTCTTAGTATTAACTTACTTTGTGCACACATCTCTTTCTCCAACGAAAGTAATAATAACTGAGTGACGGTTTGTAACTTTAATACACATGACGAAACTTCAAAATAGACCCATTGATGTGGTCAGGTAATTAGAACATAATCCAGATTAATAATAATAATAATAGTCACTCATTTGCATGAACAATTATGAATGTTAAATATGCCATACAGTAGTATACTTCCATGTAAAACAGGAATATAAATTAGGGCTATCCACACACGCCCAAACACACATCTGAACCGCCTAACGGCTGGTCACTCAATGCCCCTCTTCGCTGCTAACTCTCTCTCGTTTTTTACCTGCCTTGTTAGCAAAATTTCCCCAGCCAGTCTCATCACGTGACATAGAGTGGCCATTGGGTGAAGTAAAAAAAGGTAAAGGAACCCGTTACACACCCATTGAGGCATATTGGGAATATGGTGTTAGGCCCATATTATCTTGACCGTCGGCACACGAGGGGTGATGTGGTCGGCATCACGCCGGCCGCCTTAACCTTCCCAGAGCTGCTCTGGTACCCATTTGGGGCTGGGTCGACCCAGGAGCCGTTTGTGGCCTAAAAAATTCCCGCCTCATCTGGGGATCGAACCATAGACCACTGCGCTAGGAAGCCAGTGCACTAACCACTATGCTACCGCGGCTCCCAGGGCAAAGTGCCAAAACTGGGCGTTAAAACTAATGATTTTCTACTCCCAACACTAGTGCTGCTGAGCTTCCCGCTCTTTTGCAGTCAATACTACGTTGAAGACTCTTTTGTATTATCTAGGTTTTTCCTATGGCCTTTCTGCCATTCCGAAACGTGTTGAGTTGAATTCATGAGCTCCAGTTTCTCTAGCTTGGCTTGCATTTACAGGATCGTCACATCTGGTCCCAAGCTAGGAGTAAGAAGCGCGTGGCATACTGTGCATTCCCCGCCATCCAAGGGGCTGTCCATATAGGCATAGCTAAAATACTGTGCTCTGGTTCTGGGCTCTCCCAAGGAATTGGCACGTCCTGTACAGAGCCACTTCTCAGCTTCCCCTGCCCATCACTAGGTCCACAGTGAGATCCTTCTGCATGCAGTCAACGAAGTCAAAGCCAAAGAATTACGTCTGGGGCTCAAGTGACTTCTCCAAGCTTAGTGTGCAATGCTGGGTTCTCAATATGTTTCACGACAAGGGAAATCCCTGGAAGTGTATAGATGATTTCAAGAGTCAATGGGGATGTAATTAGCCTCACAGACATAGGTTCACTTCCATGTACGTATATTGTAGCATTGTGCATAGCTGGTGGTCATATAAGGATGACTCCAGATATGCCTCCATGCATGGCTATCATATAAATTGCTCTCTTCTAACGTGAGGAATAAGCTTATTGTGTGCATTGCTCTCTTTCAGGACACCCTCATTACTATTTTTAGCTGTCAGTGGTATTTTCAACATTCTTGTGACAAACCACATCTGTGCGGCCTCTAGGGGTTTTCCCCACTTGTTTACTAATTGGCTATGACTCACTTCAGTATGTCAGGATTTGTTCTATATAACGCCGAAGAACTCTCTTTCTTACTTCGATTGACAGAAAGTTGTTGCATAAAATATTTGTCAATTTGTGAAATTCAACTTTTGTCTGGGCTAAATAGCATTCCACAAATTGAAAAGAATGTATATTTGAAACAGGATTTCTTATTACAGCGAGAAAAATAAGAATCAAATTGTCAAATATCAGTTACAGACCTTCAAAAATTGATGTTTGCGTAAAACGGAAGGATTTAAATGGTATGACGAAATCACCAACATGGAACTGATGACAAGAACCAGACTAAGAACCCCAATATGATTATGACTTTCAAGTGTCATCCCCTATGTTGTGAAGAACTCGTGTTTACTTAAGGTCATCAATTTCGGCGATTTTGTTTTTGCCTGTTGTTACTGCAACATAAATTGTGTACATTGTCCTAACCCTTACCGCTTATTCGAGAAGACGTTGGAGATGGATAGGACACACGTTAAGAAAACCTATTGATAGTATTACCAGGCATTCCCTTTCCATGAACCCCCGGGGTAAGAGAGATGGAGGAATACCAAAGAACACATGGAGAAGAGAACTGGAGACAGACATGAAGGGGAGGTAGAAGGCATGGAGAGAGTTTGAGGTGATGGCGCCGGACACGGAGATTTGGCATAAGTTTGTTGAAGGCCCATGCTCCTTGGGGAGATAAAAGGTGAAGAAAAAATGACGACGAATGAGAAGAAGAAGAAGAAAAACAAGCAGAAGAACAAGAACAAGAACAAGAAGAACAAGAAGAAGTAGTAGTAGAAGATGCAGAAGAAGAAGAAGAAGAAGAAGAAGAAGAAGAAGAAGAAGAAGAAGAAGAAGAAGAAGAAGAAGAACAACAACAACAACAACAACAACAACAACAACAACAACAACAACAACAACAACAACAACAACAACAACAAGAACAAGAAGAAGTAGAAGAAGATGATACAGAAGAAGAAGAAGAAGAAGAAGAAGAAGAAGAAGAAGAAGAAGAAGAAGAAGAAGAAGAAGAAGAAGAAGAAACAATTTTAAACTTTTTAAATAACATCTTAATAAAATTAGTTTCATTCTCGTTGATGGTTATATTTTTGTATTCACAATGTTGGTTAAATTGTTGTATTCAATAAATACTACTCGTCAAAAGTCAAGGGCCACTTAGAAAAACCTTGGTTGAAACCATAAAACAAATCTGATATAAACGTAATTGGTATCAGTCAAAACGGCATTTATTGAATACCAAATTGACATGTCACGTAAAGAAATGGAAACACACATTCAAACGCAATGAAGCTGTGAAGTGTGTCACCCACTGTAAAGACGTTATTTCTTACTACACCTGTAGTACACCACTGTAAAGTATCAGTCTGTCTGCTCTGTAAGGAAGAGTGGTGTGTTGTTGAGATCAGGCATGCTCCAGTCTACCCAGCTGTAAATGGGTAACTCACCCTAGTCCTGAGTTAGGGAAGGCAAAGGCTCCAGGGGAAGCAGGCCCTAAACTTGGTCACTTCAGCCGACGCAGGATGGTGTATGTATGAAGTAGTAGTGTAGAGTGTGATTACCGCGAATGGTGTACTGTTCGTGTGCTGACCAATATAATCACTCATACACATGTGTCTACAAGGCACCAATGCAGACTGCTGGAATCTTAGTTTACTCAATTTATTCAGACGTACACACTGGGACATACGAGTACATCAGGCTTTGTTGACATAACAATTTGTAGGTATACATAGCAGATCTGAAGTCATGACACATGCAGAAATAATGGGTAGTACATCAAAGTTCAATGTCATGATACATCATCTTATGAAACCACGAAAAGGGGGTTTCTAGCAGGATTGAGATCTCTCTGTCACTGTCCGATAATAAGATAAATAATCTGTTCTCTTGGCAGTGATCAAAACAGACGATGACCGAAATCCAACATGGCTACCTTCCTGAGTTGTCGTTCACTCATTCATAGGAAGAATATCAGCCAAAGTTAATTTACAATGGATATATAAAGGATTTCATAAATGGTTCCATGCAGCACTACGGTGATCAGGTTAGTTCACGTAGCCATAACCGCTGCAGGAAAATCTGTCATCTTCGTCGATACAAAACACGACACTAGCATATCGAAGCACCCAAAAGTCAAGCTAGGCCTAACCGACGAGAGATCATCAAAAATACGAGCTGGGTTTACCTGGAGTCCGAATCATCTATATACTGACATAAGGAGAGTCTCTAACACAAACTATCGTAGAGACACTATCTCCTCCAGAAGAAAAAAAACCACTTCGTAAGACATTTTTTTCTTGACGAAGGGACCAGCTCTTGAAAAACGTACCCCGCCATTCTTAGCAGTACATCGGAACTCATCACGACTTGTTAAGACAACTCATACTTCCGCTAACAAGAATCTAGTCCCTCATACCCATCCAAAATATACAATATAGGACTGATTCTACTTGTACTAATAATATGTAATACATATGAATTCAGGCCATAAACACAATAAGCAAATTAATATATTTTCTGGCCCTAAAATTAAGTACAAACGCAAGCGTACTATTCTTGCGCTGGATCGATATCCAGACCGATTACTCCTATAATCAAAAGTGTGAATCAAACATGGATTATCTCGCTTTTACAATAAACAGCATTTTCATACACAGATGGATGCATGTCTATATTTTTCCCATATTAAATAACCATATCGATTTTTTTTGTAATATGTGCGTCAAAAATATGCACGCAACAGATTACCACACCCCTCGGGAAAAAAAAAATGGTACTTTTTTTTTTTGAAATACATCTAGGAGCAACATACAATAGGCTCACAACGCACCAATAACAATGCGCAGATGATAAGCATAAGTTTTATGACCTTAGAGAAAGCACTTCTCTAAGTATTAATATTTCCAGAGAGGTGTCACCAACGCATACTACAATATTAGCAATGACACAATTTCCACATTAGTTTATACATAAATTCCATCTAAGATATCTTAACATCATGATCATCAAAGACGAAAAACATTGAAAAAATCAGCGGTGAATAAATATCCATGAACCGCTAAGTAGTGTTACAATCAATATATGATATATTACATATGTGTACACATTTCAACATAGAAACAATTGTATCAAAGCTGTATAACAGTTATGAATCATGTGGGCATCTAGACAAAATATCTGCCATCACATTTTCTGACCCACGGATAGCTCGCACCGAAAAATGAAATGGCTGTAGAGCAATCGCGTATCGCGTTGATCTCGCGCTCTTCAGATTTTTACTCTGAATAGCCGTAAGAGCTTTCTGGTCAGTTTCCACAATGAAATGCGCGCCCAGAAGAAATCTTTGTAGTTTAAGGATTGACCAAACCATAGCCAATAATTCACGGTCTAGGACCGAGTAATTCTTCTCTGCGGCATTTAATTTCCGAGAAATATACATCACAGGATGCAGAGTTCCAGAGTACTCTTGCATTAGTGCAGCTCCAATCCCGGTGGATGAAGCGTCACTACGAAGAATAAATGTCTTATCCTTAGAAGGTAATACTAGGATAGGTGAAGTAGAAAACATAGTTTTAACCTTATCCAAAGAGGATTGACATTCTTGAGTCCAATGGACTACATTAGGAGACCCTTTCTTTAGCAAGGAAGAAAGAGGTGACATAATGGAGGACAGATTCGGTATGAATCGTCCATAAAATTGTATTAGACCTAAGAGACTTCGTACTTGCTTTTTAGTCTTAGGAATAGAAATGTTAAGTATCTTACTTGTATTGTGGTCTTCTGTTTTTAGGAACCCATGACCAACACGGTGTCCTAAGAAAGATATTTCGCTAAAACCAATACATGCTTTCGATGGTTTCGCTGTCAGGTTATGCTCGCGTAAGATAGACAATAGTTCATTTATACCATTATAGTGATCGTTCCAAGTATCACTGAAAAGACAGATGTCATCAAGATACGCAATGACATCTGAGCGATGAGATAGGATTCGACGCATCATGCGTACAAATGTAGCAGGGGCGTTCATAAGACCGAAAGGCATGAAATTCCATTGGAATAGACCCCTAGGCGTCGAAAAAGCAGTAAACGGTTTGGCGTGTTCGGATAGTGGAACTTGCCAATATCCCTTAGACAAATCGAGTTTAGTAAAGAAGTGAGAATTCGATAGTCTCGTAAGTAGCTCTTCTAGTAAAGGCATAGGTTCAGCATCGAATTTAGTCACTTGATTCAATTTGCGATAATCCACGCAAAGACGTATGTTATTGTCTTTTTTCCGTAATATAACCATCGGCGAAGAATATGCTGATGTGGATGGTTCAATAATTTTTAACTCTATCATCTCATCTAACTCTTTCTCTACCTGTGCTTGGAAATGTATCGGGATAGGATACGGTCTGACTCTTATAGGACTATGGTCAGTAAGAATAATGTCATGTTGAATGACATCCGTTTGACCAGGAATGTCAGTAAGGACATCCTGAAATTGTTCTAACATAGTAGAAACTTGTTTCTGCTCTCCTGGAGATAATTCTGGAGAAATTGCAACATCTTTCCATGATTCATTAGAGTGAAGAGGAATCATTGGAAAAGGTAAATTTACATCCGAGAAACTCGTTTCCTCATCCTGTATTACTGACAGAGATGAGTACTGTCCATGTTGGACTGGAAAATCGTCCGTTGCCTGGAAAACAGGTTGTAAATAATCAGGACGTTCATGGAATTCCGTGAGCATGTTGATGTGGAAGGTTTTACGCTTCCCGTCAATATCGACGATATAGTCAACATCGGAAACCTTTGATATTATATCGTACGGACCTTTCCAAGAAATGAGAAGTCTATTTTCCCTACAAGGTAGCAAGACAAATGCTTTGTCACCTGGACAAAGTTGACGCAAACATCTCTTTTTATTGGCAAATTCCCTTGCCTTCTGTTTCGCAAATTCAGAAGAAGCAGTTGCCAATTTGCATGCTTCAATAATCTTGTGTCTAAGTGCGATGACATATTCATAAGAGGATTTTGTGTCATCGACAATATTATCAGCAGTTATAAGATCATGAAGTAAGGACATAGGACCTCGCGGTTTCGCGCCAAAGACAAGTTCAAAGGGAGAAAATCCTGTATGTTCGTTGGCGACCTCTCTATATGCAAAGAGAGCCGCGGGTAAAACCCTATCCCAATCCTGAGGATGATCTTCTGTTATCTTACCTAGTAGGTTTTTCAGAGTTCTATTCAAACGTTCCACCATCCCATTGGACATAGGATGATAAATACTACTCAGCGATCTCTCTATCTTCAGAGTCGACATTACTTGAGACATGGTATCCGATATAAGTTGGGTACCATGGTCGGATAATATTTCTGCTGGAAACCCCAGACGAGAAAATATTAACCAAAGAGCATCTGCGACATCAGCAGTAGTTATGCTCTTTAGAGGAACAGCCTCCGGCCAACGTGTGCACATATCAACACACGTCAGAATAAATTGGTGTCCTCTAGCAGACTTTATCTTAAATGGACCAATGATGTCTATCGCCATTTTTTGAAATGGCCGAATGGGAATGTCTGCAGCCTGAATAGGTGCATCATGGCGTGGACCTCTGGATTTAATCTCTTGACATACTTTACAAGATCGACAATAGATTCGTATGTCCTTATTCACAGCAGGCCAAAAGAAAGATTGAAGAACTCTAGCTTTAGTACGGGAAAAACCCATATGTCCAGCACACTGCGAATCATGAGCGTGCTGTAAAATTTAACTCTCATATTTTTAGGCACAAGGATTTGAGAATGAATGGACTTAGCGGAGTCTTGTACCATACGTACAAGTACGCCATTCTTCATCGTAATCCAAGATTTACGATTTGTATCCTTATTCGGATCACCTTTTGTTGCCAGAGTAAAGAATTTCTTTAGAGTAGGATCATCTTCCTGCTGTTTAATAAAGGAATCGTGTGAAATCTCCAAGGGATCATCTTGGATCTGCGCATCATTATCTTCAGAATGTGAAGATTGTGGCATATTGAGAGCTTGAGCCCTAGTGATTACTGCATTAGCAGATTGCATATTAACATTTTCCCAATTAGAGATTTGCTGTGGAGTGCATTCTTTCACTCCATGAATGCGACCGATGATAAGATCAGCGATCGGATTCGGCAAGAGACATGCTTGCACCTCTCCTGTAAAGAACGGTGTAGCAATATTGATAATGGCAGTGGAGTACTTCTCCAATGTGCCACCAAATGTTACACATTTGACTATATTGCCCGTAGCTCGAGAAGGATTTACGAGTGATTGCCTCACTCCAATGGTAGTGCACCCCGAGTCGAAAAGAATTGATACCGGAGTACCATCTATTAGGCCCCTATTAAAGACAAGAGCACCCCTTCCATTATGCGCAATTGACGCATGGAGAGCGGGAAGTGGGTGACCGCAGCTTAAAGTAGAAACTGTGGTTGGATCGAATAATGTTTTGCATTGCGAACACTCAGATGCTCTAGCAAAATCGAAAGCGGAATTTGCTACACTATTGGAGTCTTTTTTATCATTATTCTGATTATCGGTGTCGTGGAACTCCTCCTGTTGTGCAGAGTTAGCCTGGTAATAAGATTTACCATGTCTTTTGTGTTGTGATCTACCTCGGTTATAATTGTCTCTATAATTATTATTGCCTCTGTTATAACCCCTATTTGGGTTTGAATCATAATATTCATGATCATAATCATCATGCTCGTTATATTGAGTATCCCTGTAATATTGTTTCTTTTGTCTCCATGAAGCACTTGGGTAGTTCCTATAGCTACTCCCTTTCCGAGAATTTCTAACATTATGGGTACCCCTCGCGTGTCGAGGACTATCAGCCCGATTCCAGTTCTTCGAAGAAGAACCCTGATTTGAGTGGTTATCTTGGTTTTGATATTTATTCCAATTAACCTTTTTATCAAATTTATTTTTAGCTCCTTGGAATTTGTGTGAGTAATTCTGATTATATTCTGTTGCCGAAGCAACTGGCATACTCTCTTTAATGTTAGAGTTACTAAGAATCATGTCAGGGTGTGCCGTGGCATACTGGTCACAATATTCTTCCATTTGCTTTATTGTACTAGGTTTACGCTCATGTAAGAACTCTAGGAATGATTTATTTACAGAAGACATGACCTTGTCTCTTAGCAATAAATCTGTAAGACCATCAAATGTTTTCTCTGTTTTGGATAATTCAATCCATCGTGAAAGTGTAATTCGTGCTTTTGAGATGAAATCTGAGAATTCTACACCTACCTCAGGTCTCATTGTTTTAAACAAAAGACGGTAACCTTCCTCAGACAGCTGATATCTCTTTATCAAAGCTGCCCTAACAGCATCATAATTGTCTTTGTCGGCCTCTTCAACAAAATATAACTTACTCAGAGACTCCCCTTTTAGATTTTCAGACAACTGATTCACATACTGTGATTTGTCAACATTATGAGATCGACAAGCCCGTTCAAATCTAGAAAGCCAAAATGTTATGTCATCACTGGTAGGGTTAAACGCTGGTACTTTGACCTTGTACACAAAGGGTTTACCATTACCACCAGATGCCTGATTAACATTACTCATACATGTCAATTTTAATTTCTCTAATTCAAACTCATGTTCTCTTATTGCTTTTCTCTCTTCAGCTTCTCTATCTAATCTTTTCTGTTCTGCAGCCGCTTCTCATTTTTTTTGTTCTGCAGCAGCAGCAACTTCTAGTTTTTTCTGTTCTGCAGCAGCAGCAACTTCTAGTTTTTTCTGTTCTGCAGCAGCTTCTAATTTCTTCTGTTCTGCCTCAAATCTCCTTTCCTCCACTTGCATCTGCAATTTCTTAAGTTCAGCAGCAGTATCAGCTTCTTTTTCTAATCTTTTTTCTTCAGCTAAGGCTTTCCTTTCTTCTGCAGCAGCTTTTTTTTTTTTTATTTGAAGTCTTCTCTCCTCAGCCGCAGCTTTTTTTTCCTCAGCAGCAATTTTTTTTTCTTCAACAGCAGCAGCAATTTTTTTCTCTTCTGCAGCTAATGCTTTGTCATATTGAGCAACAGCCCATTGTTCTAAGTCTTTTCCAGTCTTATCAAAAGATTTTCCTAGTGTAATGAAATAATCTAAGGTAGACATATTGTCTTCTTAAATCAGAAACCTGAAAAAGTAAATAAATTACTCTCTTTGTTAATGGGAGACAAGTCTATACCTTAGACTTAGTCTTAGTCCAAACTTGTATGGTTTACAATAACCAATGATAACTTGAGTACCTGTGGACAACAATAATTGTATCTCAAATACTGTGGGGACAAGCCTTACAAAGGTCTTGTATACCTCACTGTAATCAAAGATCACTTGAGTACCTGTGGAAAAAAAAATATTTCCCTTTACCAATAACTTTGGGAGACAAGCCTTACAAAGGTCTTGTATATCTCAATGTAATCAAAGATCACTTGAGTACCTGTGGAAAAAAAAATATTTCCCTTTTCCAATAACTTTGGGAGACAAGCCTTACAAAGGTCTTGTATACCTCAATGTAATCAAAGATCACTTGAGTACCTGTGGAAAAAAAAATATTTCCCTTTTCCAATAACAATCAGAAAGTACTGATCTGTACTATACTATCAGTGTATACCACTATACGTCATATGTCAACTAAAGACATTACAAATGACAAACAAGAAAAGACAATCTGAAAACATTTGCAGAGATCAAATTAAATTAAATAGGGGAAATGAAAAAAAATGATCACAGAACCTGTGATGATAACTGCCATAAGATAACAAGACAAATAACGCTACAGTGTATAAACATAAGGGTGTAAAAAACTGAAATGAAAGGAAAGATGAGACCTACAATTATACAAACAAATCAAACAAAACTAAGGAACACAAAAAATGTTACAAATACAAATATGAAACAGTCGTCACAACTAACCAAATATTTGCAAACTATGTTGCAAGCAAATTTCAATTAAGAAATTGCTCCCTATCGAACGCCAGAACAAGACCAATATTACTCGGTATTTCCTGTTCTAGTCACACAGAATATAAACTAATTTAATACACAACAAATAACATGTAAGCATAAATAGCATATAGCATACAATATCATTTTATGTCATGAATGGAATGTGTTGCCAGTATAGTGTTGTAAAGTAGGCACAGTTTATTTAAATAATACTAACTTGCCACTTTATTCAGTAATAGACTTAATTTTAAACTATTACACTGTCAATTTTTTCTCTGTTGAGCATATGAAGATCCCACGATGAACTATGCACTTTATTCAGCAACACTGCGATTCTTCTGTACATTGAGAAATGTCAACAATATTGCTCCAGATATTTTCTACACTTGATACCACTGTCCTGTGTAATACTGTCTGTACAGCGAAAAACTGTCAACAAGTGCTGACCTAGATACAGCATCCTATCGGTAATACAGGTCAAGCTGTCCTACTGGTGTTGATGTGTTCAAACAAATGTTCTTTCAGCTGTAAACTGTGATTCTCAACACAAAACTGCGTAAGCTGGACCCAGGAATCTGGCTCGCCACTGTAAAGACGTTATTTCTTACTACACCTGTAGTACACCACTGTAAAGTATCAGTCTGTCTGCTCTGTAAGGAAGAGTGGTGTGTTGTTGAGATCAGGCATGCTCCAGTCTACCCAGCTGTAAATGGGTAACTCACCCTAGTCCTGAGTTAGGGAAGGCAAAGGCTCCAGGGGAAGCAGGCCCTAAACTTGGTCACTTCAGCCGACGCAGGATGGTGTATGTATGAAGTAGTAGTGTAGAGTGTGATTACCGCGAATGGTGTACTGTTCGTGTGCTGACCAATATAATCACTCATACACATGTGTCTACAAGGCACCAATGCAGACTGCTGGAATCTTAGTTTACTCAATTTATTCAGACGTACACACTGGGACATACGAGTACATCAGGCTTTGTTGACATAACAATTTGTAGGTATACATAGCAGATCTGAAGTCATGACACATGCAGAAATAATGGGTAGTACATCAAAGTTCAATGTCATGATACATCATCTTATGAAACCACGAAAAGGGGGTTTCTAGCAGGATTGAGATCTCTCTGTCACTGTCCGATAATAAGATAAATAATCTGTTCTCTTGGCAGTGATCAAAACAGACGATGACCGAAATCCAACATGGCTACCTTCCTGAGTTGTCGTTCACTCATTCATAGGAAGAATATCAGCCAAAGTTAATTTACAATGGATATATAAAGGATTTCATAAATGGTTCCATGCAGCACTACGGTGATCAGGTTAGTTCACGTAGCCATAACCGCTGCATGGAAAATCTGTCATCTTCGTCGATACAAAACACGACACTAGCATATCGAAGCACCCAAAAGTCAAGCTAGGCCTAACCGACGAGAGATCATCAAAAATACGAGCTGGGTTTACCTGGAGTCCGAATCATCTATATACTGACATAAGGAGAGTCTCTAACACAAACTATCGTAGAGACACTATCTCCTCCAGAAAAAAAAAACCACTTCGTAAGACATTTTTTCTTGACGAAGGGACCAGCTCTTGAAAAACGTACCCCGCCATTCTTAGCAGTACATCGGAACTCATCACGACTTGTTAAGACAACTCATACTTCCGCTAACAAGAATCTAGTCCCTCATACCCATCCAAAATATACAATATAGGACTGATTCTACTTGTACTAATAATATGTAATACATATGAATTCAGGCCATAAACACAATAAGCAAATTAATATATTTTCTGGCCCTAAAATTAAGTACAAACGCAAGCGTACTATTCTTGCGCTGGATCGATATCCAGACCGATTACTCCTATAATCAAAAGTGTGAATCAAACATGGATTATCTCGCTTTTACAATAAACACCATTTTCATACACAGATGGATGCATGTCTATATTTTTCCCATATTAAATAACCATATCGATTTTTTGAGGCATTCAAGACAGCTTAGACGCATCGAGTCCACAAGGGTCCGAAGAGTATCCTGAGGAACAGCTTGCCATTCCTGAAGCAGAAATGCAGACAGCTGTGCAACATCCATTGGCAGGGGGTGATTTGTTGACAATCTTCGACCTAGGACATCCCAGAGGTGCTCAATCGGAGAAAGGTCAGGTGAATGAGCTGGCCACGCCATCCTGATGATCCCATGTTGCTGAATAAACTCATTCACCACACGAGCTCGATGGGGTCGAGCTTTATCATCTTGGAGGATGGCATTACCACCTATGGCCTCCAGAGTAGGCTGAACAATTGGTCTCAAGATTTCGTTCTGGTATCTTGGGCCGGTCAAATTACCTTGGATGATGTAAAGTGGGGTCCTGCCGTGTCTGTAGAAGCCTCCCCAGACATGACAGAACCCCTGCCATAACGATCCACCTCTCGAATTGTGTCATCAGTAAATCGCTCTCCTGGTCGTCTCCAAACTCGAATCCTGCCATCATTGAATGACAACAGTGAAGCGAGATTCATCAGTGAAGAGAACTTGACTCCATTGTTGCCTTGTCCATCGGATGTGCTCGCGACACCAAGCAACACGGGCTCTGCGATGAGCAAGAGTAAGAGGGATTCTGACTGCAGGACGTCGAGCAGCCAGTCCAAATTCACGTAAACGTCTGTGAATGGTGCTTTGACTGACATTAACGTTTACAGTTTGTCTCAGCTGACATCTTAGAGTGGAACAAGTCACTGTTCGATGGCGCAGGGTTGACAACAAGAGGTACCGGTCATCATGTCTATTGGTGCATCTAGGGCGACCTGGCCGGTGGCGATCCTCCACACTTCCTGTGGATAGTAGAGTGTGACACTGCAAGCCGTCTAGCAACCTCACGGACAGATAAACCACTTTCAACCCACGCTATAGCCCTCATTCTTTGTAAGGTGTCAAGACTTCTTCTCGGTGGCATGGTTTTTGCAAGTGATGAAACTACCCTTAGTCTGCTGATTGTAAAATAAATTAAGAGTAACTCTGTTCACGAAAAGTTGCCATTGCACGTGGAATGTCAATCAGCACGATTACTTCACCTGTTTGGTGTTACGGAAGTTTGAAAAAACAGATTAAAAATGTGAATTTATGGTCAGCAAACCAAATTGCACGTGATCAACATGGTTGTCGGTGAGTTGTTTTTATGCTTAACGTGCATAGAGGACTGTCAGTGGAAGATATTGCACCCATTTTTACTAAAAACTTCCTTCATTTAATCATTCTATGCGCTTATATAAAAGTGTATTGAAAATAATAGGGTGGCCCTTGACTTTTGACGAGTAGTATAAATTAAAATCACGTACAGCGTACAAATAAGAATCTTCAGACCAAATATCAAAGCAGTTCACTAAATGGCTCTCACACAGGAACAACTCCGTTTCCGGGAACACCACACATAGCCAATGGAGGCATCGTTCGCGGTTCGAAACAGACAGGAAAAAGACTAACTCCGAAGCACCGTCGAGAATCCCAGTGTGTGTATATAGGAATCACATAATCTATAAATATTTGTGTGGTGGTTACGTTTCTAATTTTTTAATTTTGCAAGGGCAGCGGCGTTACGGCCTACTATTTACAATTGCCAACTGCCGTGGGATTTTTAACGAGCGCAACTTGCACACGGGACCTCTTATTTTTTCGCCCGTATCCAAGCAGGCTAGGCATCTGATCTCACTACCCAGGAGACCTGGGAGGAGTATGACATCATTAGGACCACTGGTTGTGAGAAAAAAAAATTTCTATAAATTATATTTCCTCTATTGGGAATCGAACCCGGAGGCAAACGTCATACTTCTAGGCCACTCCAACCCCTTAAAAAGTCAAAGTAAACAGAATTAACTTGTATTTTATCACATAAAATGCTGTGTCAAATGAACACCACAGCTAAAAGTGAGCTCTAGCATATTCAACACAATACCTCATAACGGGCAATAATTTGAACTCTGTTTCTTGTAACGTCAGTTGATTGGCTGTTTTAGATTTTACTTTACTATCGCGTTATTTGTCTACATAAAAATAAAGCATTTTAGTCACATGTCAATTTTTGCTTCTTGTTGTGCCATTTGTTTCACGTATACCCAGTAGCGGAGCCGAGGAAGTGCAGTAGTTAGTGCACTGACTTTCTAGCTCGGTGCTCCATGGTTCGAACCCAGTTGAGGTGGCGGTTTTTTGTTTTTAGACCGCAAAAGGCTCCGGAACGACCCAGCCTCATAAATTGGGTACCAGAGCCAACTCTGGGAAGGTTAAGGCGGCTGGCGTGATGCTGACTAGCTGACCACATCACTCCTATGTGTGCCGGTGGTCACGAAACTATTGGCATAACACCATATTCCCAATACGCATCATTGGGCTTGTAATGGGATCTTCCTTTTTCTTATGTCCAGTAGATACTAGTGACAATATTTAAAAAAATAGTAAAATAGGGAATGACATTTTATACCAGTTTATATGTCAATAAATAAACAAACAACACAAAAAGGTATGTTATCAGACACTCAGAAGTAGAAGACCAGACAACAGAAAAACAACAGAAGTGATAGGCTTACCGGGAATCGAACCAGGACCTTCCGAACGGCACCCACCGCCTAGCCACGGGAGCGAATCGCCACTATCCATTCTGCCAGCTAAGCATTAAACAGTTTGAAATAATCTGGAATGTCATGATAGTTGGCCAGTTCCTAGATCCAGGCAGCCATGTAGTGTCTACTATTTTATTTTGATTCAAAAATAACATATGTAAGACTCTAAGTTTTGAAACCGCCTTGGGAACGGTCTTTAGGCTGTTGTTATTAAGAGCTAGATTAGTTAAAGTATTTGCGATTGAGTCCACGGCGCTGTCCGGGATAGATTTAAGGGAACAGTTGATAATGCTTAAGTCGGTCAGGTGAACAAAGTATTGACTCCAGGTAGGCCATGTTATCAAATTGACATTGCTCAGGATAAACGTCTGAAGACTTGAACCAAGATACTTCATCACACTCAGGTTCCAATCGATAACGCCAGTGTCGTAAATGTCTAAGCTAACGAGAGCTTTTAAGCGCATCAGGAATTCGGGAAGACTGAGATAAGGAAAACGCCAGTGATTGCAACGTGTTAACCGGTCCGTGAAAAGCATTATAGTCTATCGTGTTAATGGGGTTGTTAACAAACGATATATCAATCAGACCCGATGGCAAACTTCCAGCTATCGTTTCACCACATGGGGAATCCCTGGAAGTGTGTGGATGATTTCAAGAATCAACGAGGGTGTAATTAGCCTCACAGACAGAGGTTCACTTCCACGTACGTATATTACAGCACTGTGCATAGCTGGTGGTCGTATAAGGATGACTCCAGATATGCCTCCGTGCATAACATCCTATTCAACATCATATGGGTTATAATTAGAATATATGGTGTTCGTAATCGTAAATAATATATTCAGTTGTTGTCCCTTGCATACTGGCAAGGTGCCTACCCACAAATTATACCATACTGTACACCATCCGATCAAAAACTCTAATTTTGTAATTTTGCATCATTTGTTATACCTTAGATGATACGACGGACGGTCAACAAGTAATGCCTCATAATTTTTAATTTCATTCAATAGGCAAGAAAACAGATAAAATTCACATTGAAATGTAGCCCCAAGTCTGAACTTCAAAAATTTATTTCTCAATGTAGTCTCCGTTATTTGTTACAGTTTTTGTCCATCTTCTCACAATGGCATGTATCCCCGCACGGTAAAAATGTGTGTCCTTTTTCCTAAACCACTGGCGTACGGTGTGTTTAAAGGTCTCGGTGTCCTCAAAGTGATGTCCGCGAAGATTTTCTTTCAGTGGTCCAAACAGATGGAAGTCAGAAGGTGCAAGATCAGGACTGTAAGGGGGATGTGGTAATAATGTCCAGCCAAATTCTGCAATCGCATCAATGGTGCGTTTAGCGGTGTGTGGCGTGGCATTATCGTGCAACAGTAGTGCAGTTCTCTGATCTTTTAATGGGTAAAGTCGCCGAAGACAACCTCTAAGCTTCTTCAAAGTTTCAATGTAACGGTCTGCATTCACCGTGTTTCCCTGTTCCAAGAAGTCGAGAAGAATCACACCCTTCTCATCCCAAAATACGGAGGCCGTAACTTTCCCTACAGATGGTGAACTTTTGAACTTCTTTCTTGTTGGCGATGTTGTGTGATGCCATTCCATTGACTGCCTCTTGGATTCTGGTTTAAAAAAAATGAACCCAAGTCTCATCACCTGTCACAATATTCGATAAAAACTCTTCTCTTTCAGTTTCGTAACGGTACAGGAAGTTGATGGCTATGGTTTTCCTTGTTTCTTTATGTCTGTCTGTCAACATTCTGGGTACCCACCATGCACAAACTTTTGAATATCCCAGGTCTTTAATGATGTTCTGGACACTGCCTTTACTAATGGACAACATGGAAGAAAGTTCATCCAGTGTTACCCGACGGTCACCACGAATGATGCCATCAACTCGATGAATGTTGTGTGGAGTCACTGCGGTAGACGGATGGCCAGTCCGCTTTGCGTCAGCCATTGAGGATTGACCTACTTCAGCTTCATCACAACGATGTACCCAACGTCGGACAGTGCTAACATCCACTGTTGAATCTCCATAAACATTCTTCAAACATTCGTGGATGCGAATTGGGGTCTCACCTTCAGCATTGAGGAATTCTATGACATAACGTTGTTTTAACCGAACGTCTTTGGCAGCCATTTTTAAACTGTTACAGTGGTGCCACCTGTTACTGAAACAGGTTGGTAATGCTATACAGTGCAGAAGAGTGTTTGAGGAATCCTGCTAAATTTACAAATTGCACACCGATGTAGTATTTACATACATAAAAATTAGGAGGCATTACTTTTTGACCTTCCCTCGTAATTCTAGTTGTAAAGAGGTAAAGGCAATCACGAAGCAAATAGTACAGTAGGGAACTGATGTACTCGAGACTTCACTATTTTTGTTGTTGTTCAGAAATGACATCATTGCATTATGGGAAAACCCATAAGATGCTCAGACTTCCTCAGCAATTGGCTAAGGATATAAATGTTGACTGTTCTTGCAGCGCTGATTCTACACACGCCTGGTCCATCCCTGCTAGCCTTACGTTTGATGTAAAGTTCCAGCATTCTTAGCCCTGCTGATTCATCGATTGCAGTGTCGTTCGTTAATTACCCGTAGTCTCTCTCCCTTATCAATATTCAGTGTCGCCACTTTGAGTACTCCCGAGGCTAGTCTGTTAGCGACAAGGAGAAGGGAGATGAAAAAGAAACACATCAGGATAATTTGAAAATAACACAGGTTATAACAGAAAGGAAACTGAAAAATTTTTCACAAGACAATCTGGAATGTCATGATATTTGGCCAGTTCCTAGAGTTGTCTTAAAGTCTTTCCTTAAAAGTCTCAAGTCTCTTAGAACAAGTCTAGGTAATTAACAGTCCCTAGTTGCTGCTGCCTTTCACGATTTACTTTTACAGCAATTCGATGGCGCCGTTTGCAAGGTCCTCGGTTCGATTCCCGGTAAGCCTATCACTTATATTTTCTTTTCTGTTGTCTGGTGTTCTTCTCTCTGTACAACGAGTGCCTGTTAATTAGCTTAATTTATTTATTTACTATTCACATGACTCAGGTTTCTTTCGTTATTTATTTACTACACTTCTCAAGTCCTTAAAAGTAGCTTCCAAGTCGAGTCTCGTTTCTTTCTTCTTCTTCTTCTCTGTACTCTCTCAGACATCCACTTGAATGTTTTCAAAGAAAGCAGTAGTCAGTTTGAGGCTATTTGAATCTCCGTAGAGCTTTTCCGCGAATGCTACTGGTGTCGTACATATGCGTTTTTTCTCTTCCGCACACGTTGGGCTACTTTGAAGCAGATGTTCATCAGTCATTTTATCAGTGTCACAGTTACACTTATAGTTAGTTCCTGTCTTTAGATTGTGAATAGATGGTATCCCAATTTGTTGTGGCCAGTGCGGAGTCTGAAGAAAAACATTTCTCCTTGGCCTCCCCACTCTTCTTTTCTCTTGTTGGTTCCAGTCAAGGGTACCTCTGGCTATGCTTGATTGTTCTTTTCTGAGTGTATGTCCTATCGATCCCCATGTTCTTACCATAATTTCCATTTGTACTGGCTGTTGCCCGCATCTTTTCCTTAGCTCTATATTTGTTATTACATCTGGTCATCTTATACGGAGGATCCGTCGGAGACATCTATTTACAAATATCTGTAGTTTGGAAGTGATACTCTTTGAGACATGCCATGTCTCTGAGCCATACAGCAAGACTGACTTTACATTTGTGTTAAAGATTCTGATGTTGTTCTCTCTGGATATAGCTGAGGAGTTCCATACTGGTCGAAGGGCATTAAAAGTGCATCTGGCTTTATTTATCTCTAAGCAGACATCACCATCGGTTCCCACTCCTTTGTCAATGTTACTCCCCAGATATGTAAAGCTTTCTACTTCTTCAATAACTTGACCATTGATCTCCATAGAGTCCACCTACCTATTATTTATCCTGATTTCTTTTGTTTTCTTTACATTTATGTGTAGTCCCATCTTTGCTGTTTTTGTCACTAATCTATTTGTTTTCTCCTTCATATCTTTTTGTCTCTTATAGAAGGCACAAATCATCTGCAAAGTCAATGAATCTGTCAGGGAATCACATATTTAGACAAACAGACGTTCCAACAATGAAACAAACAGACGAGCACAAGGACAAACAGACATATGGACTGACCAACAGATAAACGGATTGATAACGAAACAGATGGGAGACAGAAAAACAAGAAATACTGGATTTATCCAAAACCAAAAATAACAAAACAAAGCTCTTAAAAAAAAGCAAAAAAACAACACAGTCTAAGTTAAAAATAAAGGAAAACAAGAATAACAACTTACCCTGCATTGCAGAAAATCTTCCTTAGTTGTAAAGAAAAAAAAATACAATTGTTACAATTGTAACATCGGACACACGATAAGGTCCTAGTGTATTTGCTTATCTGGTTGTTTGCGTTCTTTTTATTACAATTTACAGATGGATGCGCTAACTGAAGAAAAATTTTTTATAACATATCTTAAAGTTCTGTTCCAGCTCGCTGTGAGGAGTCAATCTGTGATCGTTACATTTTCATGTGCCATTCTTGTAACTTTTTTTCTGTGCCCTTCCCTTCTCTTTTTCACAAAGCTAACGGCACAACAAGTTTACCAATTAGCCAAAATCAAACACTTCCTGGATGAGGGGGCAAGGAAAATGTTCTACACATCTCACATACAAACATACCTAGACTATTGTTCCACAATCTGGGATGGTTGTTCCATATCCAACACAAAAAGGCTTCATTCACTTCAAAAACGTGCAGTGCGCCTAGTTGCTGATAAACACCAAACACATTGTATAGATCTATATAACTATCTTAAAATATTACCCCTTAGAAAGCGCTTCCTATTTAACAAAGCTCACAAAATCTTGTCACATAATGCTCCAACGTATCTGTGGCCACTTTTCAAATTCAATGAAAAACGTAGTCAGCGCTTAAACCAGTTAGATTTACCCAAGCCGAGGCTAGATTTGTACAAGAAGAGCTTGGCTTACTCAGCTGCTCATCTTTGGAACAATCTTCCACATGACCTGAAAAAACATGCACAGTCCCTACTCATATAATCGTAGACTGTTCAAATACATTATGAGTGCGGATTATATGCCGCCCTAAGGGATTATGTTTCGAATTATTATTATCTAATACACTGTATGGAGGGTCTGATGATCTAGTTTTTTCATTTTAATATACCTTACTTCTTAATTGTAATCAGATACTGTAATGTATGCTTTTATACTACTTATAATGTTGCATCGCCTCTGAACTAATACCTTAAGTATGCTGGAGAATGTCTGGATACCTAGCAATAAAAGATGAGTAAGAGGAAGGGATAAATGCAAGACGGGCCTATATGCATGATTCTCATCTTTCAGTCAATACCCTTTACCTCCCTAAGGAGCATAAGTCATAAAACTGGATCTCGTGTAGTGGAGGCGTCAACAATTCACTCCCTGTGGCAGTATCTGCTTGGGACTCAAAGTTGCTCACCTGTGGGAACATTTTCCGCATGCGCTGACAACACATGAAGTCCCAGCTATTTCAGCAGATTTCCAAATTGTCACGAGTTCTTATTATATGCCACCATTATCTGATTACGTTTCTAATTATGTCTTATTTACTGTATGAATTGTTTTGATTGTGTTTGTTAGTTTTTTTTGTTTTTTTTGTTTTTTTTTTTAAGGTATTAATTTTTGTTAATCTATTTTAATTAGTAATCCCCCCCCCCTAAATTTGATTATGTCTGGATGTTACAAATGTATGTTATTATTTTACCTCGATAATTTTGTACGCTTAAATAATGCTAAAAATACATGTGCTATTGAAAGGATACGGTATGTAAGATGACAGAGAGAAGAAGGGCAGAATGTAAGACAGGCCTGCGTGCCAAATTCTTAATCCTTTGAAAATATAGTTTGTTCGTTCGTTCGTTCGTTATCTATCTATCTATCTATCTATCTATCTATCTATCTATCTATCTATCTATCTATCTATCTATCTATCTATCTATCTATCTATCTGTCTATCTTTATTTATTTTAAAAACATACTTTAATTATGATGATTATTGCAAATGTTTGATGTTATATTACTTTTATAATGATAAATGCCTTAATAATGCTTAAAGTAAATGTGAGGATGAAAGGATACAGTATACATGATGAGAGAGAGAGGAAGGGCAGAATGTCAGACGGGCCTGCGTGCCCAATTCTTAACCCTTTGAAAATAAAGTTCGTTCGTTCGTTCGTTCGTTCGTTCTCACGTGCACCTTGATGTTGTTTTCGCTTTCCATCTTTTGTCACTCCCTTAATTTTACATGATTGCTCGACCTATTTTTGAAAACACATTCCGTTTGTGCAAATCGAACTTGTCACATTGACTTTCCGCTTATCGCTAGCTCCAGACGAAGTAAGAGTTTACATGGAGCGACATTCCTATTGTTAACCCAGACTTTCTGTCTGGGAAGATACACAAACCATGTTGTTCACAGATTCCAATATGAATTGACAGATTGTATTGAGACGTAAGTTGTCAGTTCGCACATGACGTGTCGGAAGATGCCATTCTGGTTAAAGACTAAGACACATACAGCGATGTAATACTTACGGCAGACGAAATTGGTTGTAATAAACAATTACAAGGAAATAACATCTGGGAGGAGATTATAATGTTAGATCTGTGAAGAAGTGAGTTTGTAAACATGACAGGCAAAACGGAAGAAGCAAGACCTCATATGGAAATGGAAGACATGCACATGGAGTTTGATAAATGACATTTAAAGAAAATATCTTATGTATCATACAGAATGTTCTACATATGGGGGTAGTGTGAGAAAAAGACCCCTACTGATATCAGACCCTAATTCGTGGTTGGATTGGCATGGAAGTGCTAAAAGAAACCGCTTCTGATTGGAGTTTTTTTCCAACAAAACCACGTGGGCCAGTGTCGTAAATTTTATCTGAGAGAGTTCTGATGGATATTGGTCCTTTAGAGTGTAGAATGATAGTGAAGGCTCTGTGAGAATAAGGATTTAGGAAAGTGAGGTAGTAGATTCACAAGGGCTGGGGGAAGAGTAAGGACAATATTTGTCTCTCAAAAACTATTCCTGCCACTCTTCTGAACAAACAGTTGTTTGTCAGTTCCAGTCGCTCATGCGCACACACCGATTTGGTGATTCTGACGCGCAACGTACATGAATACACACTACGATAACAAAATATGGGAAATGTTTGGGTTTTGGGCCAGCCGACACCAATGCTAATAAAGTTTTTAATACTTTTATTATCATAAAATCACGTTACAAGTAAGTATCAATGTACAGTCAGAAATCATGGGTTACAAAACACAAAATAACAGGGGGGAGGGTTTCTGAGGAGAAGTATCCAATGCACCTTTTCCCGCTTGTATTTACTAACAGAAAAGACCGGGTCCCAAAGACGAGAAAGGGGGGGGGGGGGGGGGGATGATGATGATCAGAGATAGGCAATTTAACCCAATGGTAAATTTATTACTCTGAGTCAAGGGGGTTACAGTAATAGGGGGTAAAGGTAAAGCTAGGGGTCATCAAATGTTTTCCTTTGATCAACCAATTTTCCCGGGAGGGGGGAATGCTCACAGTTAAATAATCCCGCTAGGAGAAATCCCGTACAATTAATACAGTACACCTTAATACTAGGTTGAACTAATTATAAGGGTAAAAAGATTAAATCTCCTTTTTTCATTAAAAAAACGCTTGGCTGGCCAGCACACAGTCACACACACACAGACTTACCAAATGGTGAATTCTGGCACTTCATAGGAAATACATAAAAAACAGCACTTAACCTTGGCTTAGGTAAAAAGTATTTTCTTTCGTGTACAGCCCCAGATTAGCGGGTTGTTGAAGTTAACAAAGTGTCCCGAAATCGCTGGACGTTGAAGTTTAACGGTACTGTTTGTTTATTAGATAAAGTTCCTAAAGAATGGCACAGGCACTTGGCTAGATGTGAGGAATGGTGTGGTGTCTAAGATTGGCACAGCTGGTGGAGATAACTTTCTTTTACAGTAATGTCACAAACTACAAAAAACACTGAGGTAAGTTCTTCAGGGAGTTGGTAAAATCCAATGATTATGCTTGACAGACAGTGTCAGGGAAATCTATGTTCTTCTTCACGAATAGAGCAGTGAGTAAAATATTGCTACTGTTGACTGTTCTTCTTCCAGTTTGATAATTATAAAAAAAACGACTTTATGAATTGGGATTTTAAAATAGTCTTTGGGTTTGCTTTGTTTCTGTATACTTCAGATAGCTTGTCAGGATCGCCACAAAGATTAAATTTCAAATATGTTCATAAGTCACTGGAGTAATCGAACTGAGTCGGCAAGACTCTAGATATATATTATTGCTGCGAAATGGCTGCTTAAATTATGTTTCATTGCTGCTTAATTGCTGCTTAAATGATGTTTCATTGCTGCTTAATTGCTGGGATGCGAGGTTCAAAAGATCATGCTGGATGCAATAGAAAAAACATGAAATACAATAAAATCATATTAAAATCTAACGCGCGATTCATTTACAGTTTACCTATTTTCTGCACTCGCATCTTCAATTAATAAAGCAAGAGAGAAAAAAAAAAACTCCCCGTGAGGTTAATAGTTGAAAGCACATCTATTTATACAGAACTAAACTGTATTAAAGTTATAATTCCCTTAAGCGGCTATTGTATTAGGAAATAAACTTATAGATGTAACATTTAGTTGGCACTAGAACTTTGAAGATGGGCTTATTTAATAAGGTTAAATTTACACCACAATCCAGTGAACTAAATATGAAATAACTAGACCACTGATCACTCGAAGCTAATGTATAAATTACCGTCTGCACAGAGAAAGAATTTCACTCCAATAGCCAACAATTTAGATGAAATCTAGCAGGAATTTTTAACTATTTGCTAGTGAATCTTAGAATTCTGTCAGAACGAATGATACGTTGCCCTTTTCAGATTCTGTATTTATCTATTAGAAAGGCAAGATAAATGGTACATGTGAAAATTTCGCGCCTCTTCAGTTCCCAGGGAAGTCGAAGTTATTTAGCCGCCATGCTAACCACGATGGCCCGACTGGCTTCCGATCTACATTCGTTTCAGGCTGCTCGCACGAGCATGTGAAATTCCGGCGAGACTAGCCTCGTTCGCGGTGAGTTTCCTGATTCCTCAGATCGTAGCCGCTACTCTTCGTTGATGAAAAGTTACAACAATACTGATGTTCAGGGATTCTAATGTTATGAAAAGCTAAAGTCCCTTTAATCATCCATCAAATCAGGGAAAATTCACTTGACAAACTAGATGTACATCACAGCCTGTGAGCGAAATGTCGTTTATAATCTACAACGTTTTGGGACTGCGTCACTGCATTTCCATCTCGTCAAGAAGACATTTCAGACAGTCAGTATAACGAATATAAACAGGATTCAAACATAAGGACAGGACCAAGTATTAGATGATCTAGACAGACAGAACATTCCACTGTAATACTGGAAACCACGAGTCCTAGGAACCTACATGCATAGAAATAGTGAGATTATAATTGAAGTAATACCCCGACCTCCTGTAAGACATCCTCTTAAAACCAGTCGCACGACATTATTTGGAAGTTTCCCTATGCAAGACGTCTGTTAATTCATATCTGGTAATCAGGGTAAGTCGCAATATGTATATTTTATAAGTTAACATTTTTTTAAACTGGATTTATTTAACCTGTGTAAATTGCTTGTGGGTGTACAGGTTCATACGAGGCTGGCAACCTCAGCATATAAAATGATTGGATTCATGAACGACCACTGCAAGAGCTGATGCCTGCTTCGTACGGGTTTCTTCGCAAGGAACCCAAAAGCAGAGGCAGCCCTAGGCTCTATGTGGTGCAGGGAGTGGTTGATGATGACATTACGGTGTACATATTTATTTTATTAATATTTTAATAAGTTTATTTGCATTCAAACATGTGTAATTAAATCAGTTGTAGTTTTCCGCTGTCCAAACGCACTTTCTTCCAACCCACAGGGTTTAACATTAAAACTGCTGGGAACCCCTGTTCTTTGGCAAGTTTTTAGATGCAAAAGATGTTGCATCTTGGTTGTCTGTTTTCTAACACTTTTTGCCTACTATTACGTGGTATTCTACATTTTCTCTTCGCAAACCAGCCAGATAAAACGTCACCCGCCAGATGCAAGACAGAATGAACGCATTTTAAGAGAGGTCGTGGCAAGTTCACAAGAAAAATACAAAGATTATGAGAGGAAATGCTGGAAATTATAGCCAGATTGTAAATGTACAAACATCCCTATCAAATATGGACTCAAAGAAACATCTAGGCAGCAAGACAGATGTGGGGGAATATACCGTTTTACAATGATATGACTTAAAAACGGCAAGAGGTGCTTTCGCTGGATTCGGAAATACGTGGAAATCGAAAGAAATCCTGGTGGAGAACAGTAGGATCAATCAATCAATACCCTTTAGTTCTCCAAGGAGCATAGGCCTTCAACAAACACATGCCAATTCCTCCTGTCACGTACCATCTGCTCATGGTCTTTCCACGTTTTCCTCAACATTTTCACTTCTGTCTCCAGTTTTCTACTCTATGTGTGTTTCTGTCTAGCTCTGTCTCTGTTTCCCCTGGGCATTCCAGAAAAAGGACTACCTAGTGATGCTATCAATAGGTTTTCTCAGTCTGTGACCTATCCACAGCCAGCGTCTTCTTCTCATCTCTTATTCCTTTCTCGTGTCTAGTTCTTGTCATCTCTTATTCCGTTCTCATGTCTAGTTCTTCTCATCTCTTATTCCGTTCTAATGTCTAGTTCTTGTCATCTCTTATTCCGTTCTCATGTCTAGTTCTTGTCATCTCTTATTGCGTTCTCATGTCTAGTTCTTGTCGTTAGTTCCACATTGGTAACCTTGTCGTATCATTTCAATCCTTCTATTCTACGCGGGCACCCATTTATGAAAGTCTGTAGCTTTTTTTTTTTTTTTTGGTAGTTGCTTTTGATGTTCTCCATGTTTCAGGGCCATA